>JAGWEN010001381.1:0-29646 GCA_018703685.1 Orius laevigatus | reverse complement strand
GAAAATTGGATTTTCTATTTTCCCGAAGAAAATTTTCCCGGAAAAACTGCCCCCTAAACAGTACGTAGTTTTCCAAAAGAATGAGAACGCGCTTTTCAAAAAAAATTTCCGACCATTTTTAGTGCCCAAAACGAGGAAACTACTTTTGGGCATCTTCCCTCTCTCTCGCACACTTGGTAGAATTTTGATGTCGGATCCCCCTTAAAACAATTTTTTTTTTTATTAAAGCGCTTAAAATTATTAATTGGCCTGCTGAGAGCTTTTTCATTAGTGGGGAATAGCTGAGGGGGCGATATTTATTCAAGTTTTCCATTTCCCGGGATTTTATATATTTTTTAAGAAGATTAGGGCTAAATTTAAACCGAGTCTGTCTTCTGGGAAGCATGTTTTGAGTTAAGTCGCTACTCAAATTAATGGGTTTAATCGAAATGTCGATTTTAGAAGGAAACCGGGATTAATTAGTGTAGTATTAATTTCCATTTAGGTAGGTAAGTATTTATATTCTTGGCACAGAGGAATTACCAAGAATTCCTCTGTATATTATAATTCCATAAGCCCCCAGTAACAGCCGATTTCTCCAGGGACTCATCCCAAAATAAAAACTACAAATGACCCTAATGAAAAGTTAGACCCTAAATTCAAATGAATCCAATAATGAAAATGCCCAATTTCCTCCAAATAAGTAGTAGTGGACGTTGAGGGATCTTAGAGGGTCAGCGACTTCCTCATTTGAGAAACTGAGGCACCCTGATTCTGCTTAGGTAGGCAAATTGATCACCTTACCATTCAAACGTTTTTCCACACTTGAATTTTTACAAAAAGCATTTTATTTTTCAAAGCGAAAACTTCTTTTTAAAAAAAATATAGAAAATAAGGTTCAAATCAAATCAAATAAGTTTATTTGTACAGACAATACAGAAAATAAGGTTTATTGCTAGTAAAAAATGGTGAACTTGCTTCAAAGCATGGAATGGCTTCTTGGTGTACCAAAAAATTGCCAAAAAAAAGAAGAAAAGCTTCATTTGATCCACCTGCTTGAGTGAGGGTGGAGCTTGAATGGGGAGGGAGAAATGTACGCCATCTCATTGGCCGGTGATTTCTTGAGTCTCCACTCTCTAGTCGGTAGTCGAGACTCGAGTAGGAGACTCATTCGGATGCTGGACTCCGAATAGAACGGTCGTGAGTCTCCACGTCTGAAGTTCGAAAACTTCTGGTTCAAACGAGCTTGAAATCAAGGTGAGCTTGTGAGGTTTTTCATGCTTTTTAAAGGTTTCATCAAGACTTTGAGGATCCGACATCAAATCTAGTGTCTCATTCAAGAGACGTCCCAAAAACGGTTTCCTCCTTTGGGCACTTAATAGGATTTCTTTTTCTTCCAAAATTGCATTCTCTTTCTTTAGGAAAACTCTTAGGGAGCAGTTATTCCGGAAAAAATTAAGATCGGATACATACAATATATTCGTCGGTACTAGGTTTTTAAAGGTCTAGGTGACGTGAGTTGAACAAGGGTGAGCAAAGATAAACTAACATTTTCCCTATATCAAGGTCATGTACCTTCAAACTAGGTTTTCTTTATCTACATGCCAAAAAATCGCGGGAAAATTTCGCGAAAATCGCTAAGGTCTGCAAAAATTCGAGATGTTTGTGGGGTTCGTCAACTTCGAGTCGATTTTTGAGGGCGAAGGAGTTATCTGATCATTTCTTTCAGTAAAACAACTTCGATAGCCCTTTAAATATTCTTTCTAACGGTGTATTGACCAAGTAAATCGGTTTAGAATTAACCAAGTTATGGACGTTTGAAGTTAAACGAAGGTTTTCTTAGAAAAACGGAATCGTTCCACCAATTTTAAAATTGAGGGTGTTTCTTACATGAAAATACACGTTTTTGTCGATATAAATGTGGCGCGATTTTTTTACAGGTTTTTGATAGAAAATGTGAGTTTTCCCACTTTTCATAGAAAATCGTGTAAAATCGATGTAATTTTTTTGAGCAAGCGGGCCAATTAGGAGTTGTTTCTGATAGGTTTTTACTTGTTTTTCGTTGGTGTACGGAAAATTTGATTTTTGTGTTGGGGAGAAACTAAAACGTTTGAAAAAACGGGCACTTCCTCTGGCACCGGCCTGATATTATGCAATTAGGCCACTCTTATACTAGAAGCTCCTAAATTTTCAGGCCGAAATTCCACTGGGCAGCAACCGGCCAAAAATGAAAAAACCCGAGTTTCCTCATTGGTTTGGAAAAAAAAAACCAAAAAAACAAAAACCCGAGTTTCCTCATTAGCCAATGAGGAAACTCGGGTTTGTATGTGTGTATGTTTGTATGTGCGATTTTTGTTCCTGCCTATCCAAGCGGCATGTTTTCAATTCCTTTTCATTTACCTAGCGGGGTTAAATATTGATTTGTTTTCTACGTTATTTGGTATCTGCATGATGGAAAAACGATCCCCCCCCCCATAACTGTGATGTAAGCTAGGAGAGAAAAAAAAATTTGGCCCAAAAACGAATTCGGAATCGTGTTTCTCACCCCAAAAAAAACCTTAAAAAGCGCATTTTGGAAGAAAAGAAAAAAATTGGCTTTGTAATGTAGAAGAACTCTTAAAATGTTGATTGTGATGTTGTTGACAAAAAAAAGTTGATGTTGAGGTTTTTGATGAAAAATTGGCTCTCAAATTGTTGATTGTTGAGGTTATTTAATGAAGTTTTTGAAGAATAATAAGTATCGCCTAAAACGTTTATTTGGAGGTTTATGACGAAAAATAGTCTTTTTTAAAACCTCGATTTTGAGGTTTTTTGATGAAAATTTGTCTCTTAAAACCATAATATTGAGGTTTTTGATGAAAAATTGGCTCTCAAATTGTTGATTTTAATGGTTCTGACGAAAAATTGTCTCTTAAAACCTTGTTATTGAGGTTTTATAATGAAAATTTGGCTCTCAAAACCTATAAATTGATGGTTCTTGATGAAAAATTGGCTCTCAAATTGTTGATTTTAATGTTTTTGACGAAAAATTGGCTCTTAAAACCTTAATTTTGAGGTTTATGAGTTATGACGAAAAATAGTCTCTTAAAACCTTAATTTTGAGGTTTATGAGTTATGACGAAAAATAGTCTCTTAAAACCTTGTTGTAAATTTGACTCTTATAACGTTCATTATAAGCTTTTTGACGAAGAATTGGCTCCTGAAATGTTGATTTTGTGATGAAATTGTGACCCTACAAACGTTGATTTTCAGGTTTTTAAGAAAAATTTGGCTCTTAAAATGTTAGTTTTATTGTTTTTGACGAAAAATTAGCTCTTAAAATGTTGACTTTTGAGGTTTTTTGACCTAAAATGCTCTTTCTGACAAACGCCCTATCCCCCCACTGGGAGGACCCATTTTGTGTTAGTGGAGAGGTCTATAGAGCCCCGAAATTTTGGGAAAGTTCGAGTTTTCGGGTTCCTCCTCCATACGTCATTTTTGTTTCAATTTTATAGATTTTTAGTTATTTCCAGTGGGGCCAATGTCAATAGTTTTGATAACGCCTAGTTTTATTTATGCCTTATTTTATCTCTCTATCATTTTTTTTTCTGCTGTGTTTGTGTTTTTTCAATCTTTTCTCTTTTCAATCATTGATACAGACTCAATTAAAATTTGATTTCTATAATTTTTTTGACTCAATTTGATCTGAAATTCTTGAAGTCTCTTAAGAAATGTTTTATTTATCACCTAACTTTTTGTAGGCAACCATTTGTATACAATAACTTCCTACAATGGCATTCCACGTGAGTCTAAACCACTATTGTTATATGCAAATCAAATAATTTGTACGTCCGCGTTAGTTTGATTACGAAACGATCATTTTGATGGTCAAAGTATTTTTTTTCTTTTTTTTTTTTTTTTCTCTCTGCATCTATTTTCTTGTTAACAGTATAGCTCGGATTCCTCTTTTATGGATGAGGAAATTAATGTTCATTTTCGAGAAATCCATGTATTAATGTTTGATTTCCGTATTTTTTATCGCTTATTCGTAGTTGCTTTTAGAAAAATTATTTCCTTAATGGTTTTTTAAAAATCTTGTCCGCAAATTAAACTATCAAAGTTCCATACAAAAGTGAAGTCTGCATCTAATAAACCATCCTGTTCCCGAACATTCCTTTATCTCCCATCACCTTCCCTACCCTCCTTGACCCTCCCCCAAAATGCCACCACTCTTCCTTCACCTCCCCTACTCTCCTCGACCCTCCCCCAACATGCCACCACCTCCCCTACCCCTAAGATTGGAGCAGCCCCTCCTGTTCCCTCCCATACCCCTTCCCGAACATTCCTTTATCTCCCATCACCTTCCCTACCCTCCTAGACCCTCCCCCAACATGCCACCACTCTTCCTTCACCTCCCCTACTCTCCTCGACCCTCCCCCAACATGCCACCACCTCCCCTACCCCTAAGATTGGAGCAGCCCCTCCTGTTCCCTCCCATACCCTTTCCCGGACATTCCTTTATCTCCCATCACCTTCCCTACCCTCCTAGACCCTCCCCCAACATGCCACCACTCTTCCTTCACCTCCCCTACTCTCTCGACCCTCCCCCAACATGCCACCACCTCCCCTACCCCTAAGATTGGAGCAGCCCCTCCTGTTCCCTCCCATACCCTTTCCCGGACATTCCTTTATCTCCCATCACCTTCCCTACCCTCCTAGACCCTCCCCCAACATGCCACCACTCTTCCTTCACCTCCCCTACTCTCCTCGACCCTCCCCAACATGCCACCACCTCCCCTACCCCTAAGATTGGAGCAGCCCTTCCTGTTCCCTCCCATACCCTTTCCCGGACATTCCTTTATCTCCCATCACCTTCCCTACCCTCCTAGACCCTCCCCCAACATGCCACCACTCTTCCTTCACCTCCCCTACTCTCCTCGACCCTCCCCCAACATGCCACCACCTCCCCTACCCCTAAGATTGGAGCAGCCCCTCCTGTTCCCTCCCATACCCTTTCCCGGACATTCCTTTATCTCCCATCACCTTCCCTACCCTCCTAGACCCTCCCCCAACATGCCACCACTCTTCCTTCACCTCCCCTACTCTCCTCGACCCTCCCCCAACATGCCACCACCTCCCCTACCCCTAAGATTGGAGCAGCCCCTCCTGTTCCCTCCCATACCCTTTCCCGGACATTCCTTTATCTCCCATCACCTTCCCTACCCTCCTAGACCCTCCCCCAACATGCCACCACTCTTCCTTCACCTCCCCTACTCTCCTCGACCCTCCCCCAACATGCCACCACCTCCCCTACCCCTAAGATTGGAGCAGCCCTTCCTGTTCCCTCCCATACCCTTTCCCGGACATTCCTTTATCTCCCATCACCTTCCCTATCCTCCAAGACCCTCCCCTAACATGCCACCACTCTTCCTTCACCTCCCCTACTCTCCTCGACCCTCCCCCCAACATGCCACCACCTCCCCTACCCCTAAGATTGGAGCAGCCCTTCCTGTTCCCTCCCATACCCTTTCCCGGACATTCCTTTATCTCCCATCACCTTCCCTACCCTCCTAGACCCTCCCCCAACATGCCACCACTCTTCCTTCACCTCCCCTACTCTCCTCGACCCTCCCCCAACATGCCACCACCTCCCCTACCCCTAAGATTGGAGCAGCCCTTCCTGTTCCCTCCCATACCCTTTCCCGGACATTCCTTTATCTCCCATCACCTTCCCTATCCTCCAAGACCCTCCCCTAACATGCCACCACTCTTCCTTCACCTCCCCTACTCTCCTCAACCCTCCCCCAACATGCCACCATCTCCCCTACCCCTGTAGCAGCCCTACCATGTAGGGCAAAGGGAGCAAAATGTTCTTTCCTAGGTTTGCGAATATTTTAGCTCACAGGTCCACAATTTTAAAGTTTACTATTAAAATGAGGTCATTTGTTTGTTCTGAGGACAAAGCAATACGATTGTACCTATTGTTTAAACTTATATCTATGTTCTATTAATTTTTATTGGCGTTTTAAAATTTTTTTTTGATTTGTTTTAGGTTGGTGGTTGCTAGGAGAACGTAGTATGGAGGTCACTAACTACTGCTTACTGGCTGTTATTTTCCTCCTACGTCGTGCTATTCTTTCCTTCGCTTCCAACAACTCATCGACATGCGGACCCGGTCTCTATACACCTGGCAGTGAGTATATTTTAATGTCATCTACGACCTACTCCTCCCCATCACCTCCTCCACCCCCTTCGACCTCCCCCCCCATCTCCCCCAAGACTTAAAACTATTATTTATCTTTCAGCTACCTTCCCAAAGGGTGATATCACATTGGAGTATGGCTCGCCTCTTGAAATATTTTGCATACTCAATCCAGGTTCGTCGGAAAACGCCTCGTCTTTAGTTTTCTATGTTGACAACGTCCCCGTACCCAAATCCTCGCTCACAATCGTAAACAGCACAACTCTGCGTCTTTACATCGAGAAACCGCCACCTTCTCAGTCCATGTTTTATTGTTACTTAAGAAAAGACGATGCAACCACGAATTTAACTAAATATAATAAAGACGGCACTAAATTTTATAAAGAAAACGCCAAGCAGTTCAAAGATGGGACGAGAGACTCGAAATTTCGAGTCGTTTGCCTCAATTTGGTTCGAGTCGGATGTGAGTTTGATTTCCTTTGTGTCATTCGCAACTAATTTATATTTTATAGTCAAACCAACCGAAGTTAAAAACTTCTCATGCGTCTCTCATAATTGGGAAAACATGAACTGTTCTTGGGTTCCCCCTTACAATCCAGTTGAAACTGAATACACCCTTGGATTTTATCTCAAGCCTAATAGGTAATTTTCAATTTTAACTTTCTGCCAAGCATAGTCCAGTCAAACTAAGCCCAAAAAGGCCAAATAAAAGAAAATAATACAATAACTTCTCTTTGAGAAAGTTAAAAAATAAGGTATTTTGTTTATCTTCGGAAATTTGTAGTGGTAGGCCCCCTGATTAACCACAAAAAAGTCCCCTACCGAAACCCGTAGGGTCTAGAGCGTTTTTAAGGTGATTTTTTTCGTTTTTTCTGCAATATCTCGAAAACCGTTAGTCGTAGGCGAAATAATTTTTAGTACAAAATTAAAGATAATTAAATTTGCTATAATTTTGAGCTAATATGATTTTTTCGTAGGACCAAACGTTTCTGAGCTACGAGGTCGCAAAAAAAACCAGGGTTTCTATTTTGACCTCTAAAGGACATAAGATGTCATTTAATCAAAAAAGTGTACTTAATAAAAGTTGTAGGGAATTTAATAACCTTTAAAAAACGACTCTCAAAAAACAATTAACGATCAATAGGCAGGGATGGGGAACAAAATTAAAGAGTATTAAATTTGCTACAAATTTGACCTAGTAAGATTTTTTGTAGGGCCAAACGTATCTGAGCTACCGTTAATTGATTCTCGATAGTGGATTTTAAATGGAAATTGAATTCTCTACAACGTTTACTTAGCATGCTTTTTTGATTAGAAAACGCCTTCCATGATTTTTTCCAACTTTTCTGAAATCTGACTTTTTTCATACTAAAAACTCGAAAATCCCGCTTTTTTGTCACCTCGTAGCTCAGAACCTTAATTTTGTTTTTATTCATTTTTTTTTTGAAATATCAATTTTTGAATGACATTTTTTTTTAATTTTTTGAATTTTACCCCACTCCCGACTTTTGACCTTTTTTTTTTTAGGTAATTAAATTCTCTACAACTTTTATTAAGTACACTTTTTTGATTAGATGACGTCTTCTGTCCTTCAGAGGTCAAAATAGAAAACCATGGTTTTTTTTTGCAACCTCTTAGCTCTGATACGTTTGGTCCTACAAAAAATCGTATCAGCTCAAAATTATAGGAAATTTAATTATCTTCAATTTTGTACTAAAAATCTTTTCGCCTACGACCTACGGTTTTCGAGATATTAGGAAAAAAACGAAGAAAATCGCATTAAAAACGCTCTCGCTTTTTGTGGTTAATCATGAGACCAACCCCTACACATTTCCGTAGAGAAACAAAATATTTTTTTCTTTTATTTGGCCTTTTCGGGCTTAGTTTGACTGGACTAGCTAGTCTCCTGTAAAATAAAAAAATTAATTTTTTTTTTTTTTTTAGAAAACATTTATATCTTTGTCCCTCTGGAAAAGTGATAAATCAACATTGTTGTTTATGGAATGATACGTCCAACCCAATGTATCGCCAAGTATACGATTATTATAATTTTAATTTGACTGCTAGTAATAAGCTTGGAAATCTGACAATGAAGTTTAGGATAAACCATTTTGCTAATGGTAAGTTATTAAATTTTGATATTATTTCTCTAAACTTTTTCTTTGCAGTGATACCGAATAAACCCGTGAATCTCAGTTTAGTTGAAGCCACTTCGAATAGTTTGGTCATAACATGGGATGTTCCTTTAGTTTTAAGGAATTTCCCTCCTGGAATTGTGAACCGAGTTATCTATCAAGCGAAATGGGATCCGCTGACTTATTGGGAGGTCATCGATCCTGTTTTGCCGGAGAAAAATTACACTTGGGTTTATAATATCACCGGACTGAAAAATGCTCATACTCTTTATGATATTCGAGTTTTGATGAGGTCCGCTAGTGCGGTCGGCGTCGAAAATCGATGGTCTGAACCGGCCTCCATTACTTTAAGAACGAAACCTACTGGTATATTCAAAAACTATTTTTATTTATAATTTTAACAATATTTCCCTTCAGTTCCTGGACGGCCTCCCAAAACTGACGACGGGAGCTTTGAGACTACTTATTCGTCGGGTGGGACCACTCGGGATATTTACGTTTATTGGCAGCAAATTCCTCGCTACATGGAAAACGGCGATAAATTCGAATACAAGATTTTAAAAATTGAAGAATTCATTGACAGCGAAGTCATTTTAAGGTATTTAAAGAGAAGTATTATCACTATTTCAGGGATTGGCAAAAAGTAATCGCGATTATGATTACTAATCGTGTAAAATAATCGCACGAAAATCGTTCAATGTAATCTTTCAATGTTCTTCCATTATGATTACCGTGATCATTCAATTTTCCACAGTTAAATACAATCACTGTAATCTTACGATCACGATTACAGTAACCATGAAAAATTTAAAGTTTATGATTACAGTTATAGAAAATTGAAAGATTATGATTAATTAATCGAAAATTGAAAGATTATGATTACATTAATCGAAAATTGAAAGATTATGATTACATTAATAGAAAATTGAAAGATTATGGTTACATTAATAGAAAATCGAAAGATTATGATTACATTAATAGAAAATTGAAAGATAGGTTACTTATATTAAATTTAAAGATTAGGGACATTAATCGAAAATTGAAAGTTATGATTACATTAATAGAAAATTGAAAGATTATGGTCATATAGAAAATCGAAGATTATGATACATGTAATAGAAAATTGAATGATAATGATTACGTTATATGCATTAAAGATAGGTTACATATCAAAATTGAAAGATTATGATTACATTAATAGAAAATTGAAAGATTATGGTTACATTAATAGAAAATCGAAAGATTATGATTACATTAATAGAAAATTGAATGATAATGATTACGTTAATATTAAATTTAAAGATTATGGTTACATTAATCGAAAATTGAAAGATTATGATTACATTAATAGAAAATTGAAAGATTATGGTTACATTAATAGAAAATCGAAAGATTATGATTACATTAATAGAAAATTGAAAGATAGTGATTTCATTAATAGAAAATTGAAAGATTATGATTACATTAATAGAAAATTGAAAGATTATGATTACATTAATAGAAAATTGAAAGACTATGATTACAGTAACCACGGAAAATTGAAAAATTATGATTACAGTAACCACGGGAAATTGAAAGTTTACGATTACAGTAACCATGGAAAATTGATAAATTATGTTTACAGTAACCACGGAAAATTGAAAGATTATGATTACAGTAATCATGAAAAATTGAAAGATTGTAATTACATTAATCGAAAATCGAAAGGTTGTGATTACAGTAATCGAAAATCGAAAGGTTATGATTACAGTAATCGAAAATTGAAAGATTATGATTACAATAATAGAAAATTGAAAGATTATTATTACATTAATATAAAATGTAAAGATTATGATTACAGTAACTGTGGAAATTGAAACCATATGATTACAGTAACGGTGAAAATTGAACGTTTATGATTACAGTCGTTTGATTTTCCGCAATCACAATTACTGTAATCGTAAAACTTTCCACGATTACTGTAATCGTAATCTTACTATTATGATAACAGTAACAATAGAAAATTGAACTATTATGATTACAGTAACCGTGGAAAATTGAACGATTATGATTACAGTCCTTTTTTTTTTTCTATTTATATTACTTTAATCATTCAATTTTCCGAAATTACTATCATTGTAATCGTAATCGTTCTATTGTCCGCAATTACTGTAATCATAAAATTTTAGGTTATTACTGTAATCATGATGGTCAACGATTACAAAAAGCAGGCTCTCCATCAGCCCTTCACAGAAAAAAATTTATCGTAATCGTTAACCATTACGATTACTTGTAATAGAAAACTGGATAATCGTTATTCCAAAAAGTAATCATTATCGGATTACCAAAATAATCGTTTTTACCCATCTCTGCTTTCTTTAATATCAATTTTTTTTTTTTTTTTAGAAACATGACCCCTGTTGAGATAACCAAAACCTTCGCCAAATTCAAAGGCCTATCGTTAAACGCTTACAGATTTACAATTGTTTCATCAAATTCAGAAGGACATTCAATTGACGCATCTTACGTAGAAGTTCCTAGTACCAAATTAAGTAAGATAAAATTAAAAAAAAAAAATTCTCTTCTAACCAACATTTCAGGTCCTCCAGAACCAGTTTCGTTTTCAAAAATAGCCTTTGATAATGGAATTTACGAATTATCATGGAATATAGCCCCGAATATTGATAGCTACACGATTTTTTGGTGTGATAATAAACAGGATAGACCTTTCGATTGCAAGGTACGGATTGAAATGTAGTTTTTCATGTTTTTTAAACTATTTTTCAGGGTTTCTTAAACTGGACGAAAGTATATATCAATGCCGAGGACAAACAGTGTACTGAAATGGGATGTTCTTTACATCAGAAAAATATCACACTCCCTTCTGACAAAATATATCAGTTTGCTTTGTCTGCGAATGTCAAAAGAAGTAGCAGCGGAATGGTTTGGGCTTCTTGTACTGTACTCCCTGAACCAGGTAATTTTCTTATTAATGGCCTTAGCGATAAGGCATTGGCAGGGGCGGACTGGCGGGGCCCCCAGGGGAGTGTGGGAAAGCTCAAGATTTTTTTTTGTGTGCAAATTATCCCCGAAAATTCGTGAAAAACCTCAAAATCGACATTTGTAAAATTTTCGTCAAAAAACCTCAAAATCAACTTTAAATTGGCAATTTTTTTGTCAAAAACTTCCTAATCATGGTTAAAAGAGTGTTTTGAAAAAAAATCTCAAAATCAACGTTTTAAGTGCAATTTCTTTTGTCTAAAACCTTAAAACCAACATTTTAAAACCCAAATTTCATTCAAAAACCTCAAAGTTAACATTCAAAACTTTAGGGGGGGGGAGGGGGGCAAAGGTTTTAATTTTTTTTAAAAGGAGGGCGCACTGTGAAAAAGTTTGGGAACCTCTGTTTTTGCTCAATATATTTTTCTAAGAGCCAATTTTCTGTCAAAATTTTCTGCTCCCCTTAACTGAAAACCCACCCACGCCCTAAGATCCCAGTTCGCCCCTGGGCATTGGCCACATCTACTTTTTGTTTTGATACATTTTATTTAAAATTTATTTTTTAGCTAAATGGAAACTTCGAAATGTATGGATAAACAGAATTGGGTCGACGTTCATTGAGCTAAGCTGGAAGTTGGAATGTTTTGATAGGAGTAGGATAATTAAAGGATTTGTGATTTCTTATTGTCCTATAAGAGATCCTCAAGGTTCCAGTTGCAAAGGTAACAATATTTATAGTGTTTTTTTCTTAATCAATTCTTTTTAGAACCTTCTCAAAATATAACCATCAACGGCGGGCCTGATCTTTCACGAGCTAATATAACATCATTGAAACCTTACACGACTTACATAATTTATGTTGCGGCTGTCTCTGATAATTGGGAAGGAGGAATCAAGAGCGATCCTCTTCTCAATACTACTATGGAAGCAGGTTTGTATATATAAATTATCGTTTTGGGAAATGAAAATCCTGGTTGTTTTTAATGACGCAGTTGGGCCAGCGTAAACCAAAAAAGGGGTCCAAATCAGCCAAAAAGGGGTCCAAATAAGCTATAAAGGGGGTCAAATCAGCAAAAAAGGGGTCCAAATCAGCCAAAAAGAGGTCCAAATAAGCTAAAAATGGGTCGAAATAAGCTGAAAGAGAATAAGCTAAAAATGGATCCAAATAAGCCTAAAAGGGGTTAAAAAAGCTAAAATAAAAAATGGGGTCTAAATAAGCAAAAAAAAGGGTCTAATTATGCCAAAAAAGGGGGTCTAAATAAGCAAAAAAGAGGTCTAAGCAAAAAAGGGGTCTATATAATCAAAAAAGGGGTCAAAATATGCAAAAAAGGGGTCTATATAATCAAAAAAGGGGTCAAAATATGCAATGAAGGGGTCTAAATAAGCAAAAAAGGGGTCTAAATAAGCAAAAAAGGGGTCTATATAATCAAAAAAGGGGTCAAAATATGCAAAATAGGGGTCGAAATATGAAAAAAAAAAAAAAAAAAAAAAGGGGTCTAAATATGCAATAAAGGGGTCTAAATGAGCAAAAAAGGGGTCTAAATGAGCAAAATAGGGGTCGAAATATGCAAAAAAAAAAAAAAAAAAGGGGTCTAAATATGCAATAAAGGGGTCTAAATGAGCAAAAAAGGGGTCTAAATGAGCAAAAAAGGGGTTTAAATGAGCAAGAAAGGGGTCTAAATGAGCAAAAAAGGGGTCTAAATATGCAAAAAAAAGGGTCTAATTATGCCAAAAAAGGGGGTCTAAATAAGCAAAAAAGAGGTCTAATAAGCAAAAAAGAGGTCTAAGCAAAAAAGGGGTCTATATAATCAAAAAAGGGGTCAAAATATGCAAAATAGGGGTCGAAATATGCAATAAAGGGGTCTAAATGAGCAAAAAAGGGGTCAAAATATGCAATGAAGGGGTCTAAATAAGCAAAAAAGGGGTCTAAATAAGCAAAAAAGGGGTCTATATAATCAAAAAAGGGGTCAAAATATGCAAAATAGGGGTCGAAATATGAAAAGGGGTCTAAATATGCAATAAAGGGGTCTAAATGAGCAAAAAAGGGGTCTAAATGAGCAAAATAGGGGTCGAAATATGCAAAAAAAAAAAAAAAAAAGGGGTCTAAATATGCAATAAAGGGGTCTAAATGAGCAAAAAAGGGGTCTAAATGAGCAAAAAAGGGGTTTAAATGAGCAAGAAAGGGGTCTAAATGAGCAAAAAAGGGGTCTAAATATGCAAAAAAAAAGGGTCTAATTATGCCAAAAAAGGGGGTCTAAATAAGCAAAAAAGAGGTCTAATAAGCAAAAAAGAGGTCTAAGCAAAAAAGGGGTCTAAATAAGCAAAAAAGGGGTCTATATAATCAAAAAAGGGGTCAAAATATGCAAAATAGGGGTCGAAATATGCAATAAAGGGGTCTAAATGAGCAAAAAAGGGGTCTAAATATGCAAAAAAGGGTCTAAATATGCCAAAAAAGGGGGTCTAAATAAGCAAAAAAGAGGTCTAAATATGCAAAAAAGAGGTCTAAATATGCAAAAAAGAGGTCTAAATATGCAAAAAGGGGGTCTAAATATGCAAAAAAAAGGGGGAAAATAAGGCAAATAGGGGAAAAAACCCTAGCCTGGTCCCAAGTCCAGGGTAAAGCTCCAAAGGTCAATAAAACTTAATTTTTTTTCCTATTTGTTTTATTGCATCTTTCCCATCGTAGATTTTAATTAAATATTTAGAAAAACCTTGTTAATTATTAAATTTATAATCTTCCAGCTCCTGATTTTGGGCCGACGAATTTGAATTTCGAAAAAGTGACCAATACGTCGATTACTCTCTCATGGAAGCCACCGCAGTACCTCAACGGAGTTTTGAGATACTACCTCATCTATTATAACGACAGGGAGATTCGAGTAGAAGATAAATCCGATGTTGTTCTTGTAAGAAATCTCAACATGGCTGACCATTCTCTCACAAATTATGTTTTTTTTAGATGACGTTGGCGAATTTGAGTAGCTTTGAACTTTATGAAATCAAAGTTTCCGCTTGCACTGTCGCTTGTTCTAGAAACTCGTCTTCAATTTTTGTCAAAACTCATATTGGATGTAAGTATAAATTAGTCCAGTCAAACTAAGCCTGGGGGTGGAAAAAAATAAGGTATTTTGTTTATCCACGGAAATGTGTAGGGGTTGGTCCCCTGATTAAACACAAAAAGCGAGAGCGTTTTTAATGCGATTTTCTTCGTTTTTTTCTTAATATCTCGAAAACCGTAGGTCGTAGGCGAAAAGATTTTTAGTACAAAATTAAAGATAATTAAATTTCCTATAATTTTGAGCTGATACGATTTTTTGTAGGACCAAACGTATCGGAGATATGGGGTTGCAAAAAAAAAAAACATGGTTTTCTATTTTGACCTCTGAAGGACAGAAGACGTCATCTAATCAAAAAAGTATACTTAATAAAAGTTGTAGAGAATTTAATTACCTTTAAGAACCAACCATAAAAAAAAATTAATGGTCAAAAGTTGGGGGTGGGGGTAAATTTCAAAATATATATTTTAAAAAAAAATTTCATTCAAAAATTGAAATTTCAAAAAAATGAATAAAAACAAAATTAAGGTTTATAAAATTTGCTACAAATTTAATTTACTAAGATTTTTTGTAGAACCAAACGTATCTGAGCTACAAGGCGACAGGTCCTTTTGGAGTAAAAAATGTATTTTTGAAATTTAACCCCACCCTTCTCCGGCCTGGGGCCGCACCTCAGCGCCATCCCCGAAACCAACTTTTGGCAGGGGATGCGGTGGGGTGCGTCCCCTAGGCCGGAGCCACTCAGGTAGTGAATAAAGGCCAGTATGACCTAATGGTTAATAGCCTTTAAAAAAAAAAAATAAAAAAAAAAAAATAACCCCACCCTTACCTGTTGATTTTTAATTGATTCTAGATAGTTGATTTTAAAGGGAAATTGAATTATCTACAACGTTTACTTAGCATGCTTTTTTGATTAGAAAACGCCTTCCTTGCTTTTTTCCGACTTTTTTAAAATCTTACTTTTTTTTATAGCATAACTCGAAAATCCTGCTTTTTTGTCACCTCGTAACTCAGAAACCTTTGGTCCTACAAAAAATCTTAGTAAATCGAATCTGTAGAAAATTTTATAAGCTATAATTTTGTTTTTATAAATTTTTTTGAAATTTCAATTTTTGAATGAAATTTGTTTTGAAATTTACCCCCACCCCTGCCTATTTATCGTTAATTGCTTTTTGAGAGTTGTTTTCAAAAGGTAATTAAATTCTCTACAACTTTTATTAAGTCCACTTTTTTGATTAGATGACGTCTTCTGTCCTTTAGAGGTCAAAATAGAAAACCCCGGTTTTTTACGACCTCGTAGTTCAGAAACGTTTGGTCCTACGAAAAAATCATATTAGCTCAAAATTATAGAAAATTTAATTATCTTTAATTTTGTACTAAAAATTATTTCGCCTACTATTAACGGTTTTCGAGATATTGGCAAAAAAAAAGGAAAAAATCAGGTTTCGGTTATGGACTTTTTTTTTGGTTAATCATGGGACCAACCCCTACACATTTACGTAGAGAAACAAAATATTTTTTTCTTTTATTTGGCCTTTTCGGGCTTAGTTTGACTGGACTAAAATTATTTTAAGTAAAAATTTATTTAATTTTGCTCTCAGATCCTGGTAATGTGCTCGCCCCAGTCATTGACCAAAGGACGAACAATCAAAGCATTCTCATCACTTGGGACAAACCTTATGAACCAAGGGGCAAAATCGATTATTACAATATTAAAATCGAGTCAGACCAGGTGAAAGATGGCGAAGAGAGAAAGACCGTCATTAGAGAAGTTCATGGTAAAATCAAAATTTCAATTTTTTTTCTTTACTAACTTATTTTATTAGGATCTTCATTTTCTTTTAAATGGAACGAGTCAGGATGTGAGGTTTATTACGTCCAAGTTCAACCTGTCAACATCGCTGAAGATCAAACTCTATTAGAAGGGCCATGGTCGCCCGTCGCCAAATCCAACAATTGTGTTTTCAGCGACAGAGGTAATAGTCCAGTCAATGGACAAAATTGGGGACTTTTTGAAACTTTTACAGTTTGTTCGGGGCTATGCTGGGATGACTCTCTTAGTTTTTCCAACTCCTGTGCTACCCTAAGGAGGGGCGAAAAACCAAGCTGATTTTCGGTTTTTTTTGTCTATAAGTCCTAAACTAAGCGTTTTATGACAAAACACACTCTATTCAATATTGTAGGGCATACAATTTTCAACAATTTATAACTTAATAAATTTTCCCGTAACCTTACTGCTTATCGAGATACGCCCTTTTAAAGTTTGAGAATTTCAAAAAACAGATGGTTTAGGCCCTCTAACAGATGGTTTTGGCCTTCTAATAGGTTCAATTTGGCGTCTGATGGGTCATTTCTATGGTTATTGACCATAAATTTTCTCATTCTGGAACACCTAGGTGGAGGGGACAGCAGAGACCAACCTCCCTTTTTTTCTTTTTCTTTCTTTTCTTTTTTCCCCCATCAAACGCCAAATTGAACTAAATGAACCTATTAGAGGGCCAAAACATCTGTTTTTTAAAATTCTCAAACTTTGATAGGGCGTATCTCGATAAGCAGTAAGGTTATGGGAAAATTTATTAAGTTATAAATTGTTGAAAATTGTATGCCCTACAATATTGAATAGAGTGTGTTTTGCCATAAAACGCTTAGTTTAGGACTTATAGGCAAAAAACCGAAAATCAGCTTGGTTTTTCGCCCCTCCTGAGAGTAGCAAAGGTTTCTCGAGTTGGAAAAATTAAGAGTCATCCCGCCATAGCCCCGAACGTAAAAGTTTCAATAAGTTCCCAATATTTCTAAAAAAGAAAAGAAAAAAAAATTACTAATTTTTGTTTCTAGGCACTGGAACAGTCTGGTGGTTTGTCATTCTTGTTGGCGTTCTGGCTGTTATTGCTATTTGTATTTCTATGGGATATTTCACTCGATGGTATGTTTAAAAATTGTTTTAATTTATTAATATTTTATTTTTTCTCAGTGTCTGGCTTAAATGTAAAGCAATGCAAAACGTCGGTGTCAAATTACCTCCCCAGTTAGAAATGAACACTGTGGTATGTTTTCTTTTTATTTGATTTCTTAACTTTTTTTCTTTTATAGTATAAAGAAAAGAATCAGTTTTCTCCAGACCAGCCGATGTCTAATCACGTAGGGTCCGCTCAGTTGAAATCGCTTGATGTTAACATTATTCCACCTCCGGATCAAGAAGTAATTTTCTTTTAACGAAAAATTTTGTTTTATTTAAATTTTGTAGCTTTTGCTGGAGAAAAAGGATAAAGATGAATTTAACGAAAGTAGTATTGATGATTGTGAGGACGTGAATGGGGACAGAGAGAGTAGCGGATGTGGCTCAGGGCATGATAGCGTCTCGTCTTCCATTACTGCTGGCACTCATATCACAGATTCTGGCACTGAGGCAGATGAGGTAAAGGATTTTTTCATACCAATTAAAAGTTAAGACCGCCCTCTTTTATGTAAGGCCTTCTTCTTTTATTTATCACCTTTAGAGTTGGTCGTAGACATAAAAAATACGATTATGATTGAAAATCGAAAAAATTATGATTACGGTGTGATAATGAACGATTATAATCGTTATCATATTTTTTTCAATTTTCAATTATAATCGTATTATTTTACAATTTTTTTCCGTAATCGTAATTTTTTTTATAATTGTAATTTTTATTACGAAAAGAATAATAATACGATTACCGGAAATTGTAAAAAAATTACGTTTACGGGAAAAATTGTAAAAAAAAAAAAAAAATTATGGAAAAAAAATTTAAAATAAAAATACGACTACGGAAGAAAATTGTAAAAAAAAATACAGTTACGGAAAATTAGAAAAAAAAAAAAAATTGATTATAATTGAAAATCGTAAATAAATATGATTACGATTATAATCGTAATTATGATTACGATTACGCCCAACTCTGAAGCTTGGCCTTTTATTTAAGACTTTTATCTAGGGCCTAGGCCTTTAATCTAGGGCCTTGGCCTTTAATCTATGCCCTTGGCCTTTTATTGAGGGCCTTGGCCTTTTATCTAGGGCCTTGGCCTTTTATCAAGGGCCTTGGCTTTTTATTGAGGGCCTTAGCCTTTTATCGAGAGCCTTGGCCTTTTATCTAGGGCCTTGGAATTTTATTTAGGACCTTGGCCTTTTATTGAGGGCCTTGGCCTTTTATTGAGGGCCTTGGCCTTCTATCTAGGGCCTAGGCCTTTTATTGAGGGCCTTGGCCTTTTATTGAGGGCCTTGGCCTTTTATTGAGGGCCTTGGCCTTCTATCTAGGGCCTAGGCCTTTTATCTAGGGCCTAGGCCTTTTATCTAGGGCCTAGGCCTTTTATCTAGGGCCTTGGCCTTTTATCTAGGGCCTTGGCCTTTAATCTAGGGCCTTGGCCTTTAATCTATGCCCTTGGCCTTTTATTGAGGGCCTTGGCCTTTTATCTAGGGCCTTGGCCTTTTATCTAGGGCCTTGGCCTTTTATCTAGGGCCTTGGAATTTTATTTAGGACCTTGGCTTTTTATCTCGAGCCTTAGCCTTTTATCTATGGCCTTGGAATTTTATTTAGGACCTTGGCCTTTTATTGAGGGCCTTGGCCTTTTATTGAGGGCCTTGGCCTTCTATCTAGGGCCTAGGCCTTTTATCTAGGGCCTAGGCCTTTTATCTAGGGCCTAGGCCTTTTATCTAGGGCCTTGGCCTTTTATCTAGGGCCTTGGCCTTTTATCTAGGGTCTAGGCCTTTTATTGAGGGCATTGGCCTTTTATTGAGGGCATTGGCCTTATATTGAGGGCCTTGGCCTTTTATATATGGCCTTGGCCTTTTATCTATGACCTTGGCCTTGTATCAAGGGATTTGGCCATTTATCTAGGGCCTTGGCCTTGTATCAAGGGCCTTGGCCTTTTTATCTATGGCCTTGGCCTTTTATCTATGGCCTTGGCCTTTTATCTATGGCCTTGGCCTTTTATCTATGGCCTTGGCCTTTTATCTATGGCCTTGGCCTTTTATTAAGTGCCTTGGCCTTTTTTCGAGGGCCTTGTCATTTTATCTAGGGCCTTGGCCTTTTCTTTAGGGCATTGGCCTTTTATTTACTACCCCTAAAAGAATTGAAAGAATCGTCCGAATTTTGTTATCGTAATTACCTACATACTTATTTTGTCATTTTTTAAAAATTCCTATTTTGGCTTCCTATTTCTAAAAAAATTCCTATTTTTCTTAAAAATTCCTATTCCTATTTCCTAGGAAAAAATTCCTATTTCTGGATCTAGAATCACCTAAAAAAGTTTAATTTGAAAATAAAAAATTCGATTTTCAGAGGCCGCCATCTCCCGACACGTCGGTATTTTCGAATCTATCTCGAAACCGAACTTCAGACGTGAGGCAGCGGAACGTCGCTTATTCCAACAACAACGGAGTCGCTTCACCATCTGGAGTCCCTTTACGTTGCATGACAGTCCAAGCGGCTCCAAGAGGTTACATCTCGCACGCCCCTTGCCTCGCCCCAAACGTCGCTCCCAAAGGCTACGTCACCGTCGCTGCTTTACCTCCACCAAATCCTAAAGACACCATGTACTGTAGGCTAGGATTAAAGTCAGATTCCATCAAACCTGATCCCAATTATTCTCATTCGAGAGACATCCCAGACTCCCTAAGTGACGAAAATCAATTCCCTCTCAATCCATCATCAAGTACCTACACCTTCAATGATGTTTAAAGACTCGCCTTTTTTTATTTAGTTATTAGCTTTTGTAAATAAACACTGTGGCTCATCCGTTAAATGTTAACTGTTAGCCTATTAGCCTGCTTTTCCAAATTTTTTAACTTTTGATTCTCAACCTGCTCATTTAGGTAATCAAAATATCAAGGGGGTAATCAAAACGTGAACTTTTTTATGAGTACAAAACTTATTTTAATTATATTCAATGGCCATATAAACTTTATTTTGTGATAATAGTTTATTTAATTTAAAAATAAATTTTTTTGTGGGCTTTGGTCCACTATAGGTCTGAGTTAATTTATTTTTAATTTTAGTTAAATTGTGTTTGTTTTTTAAAAAAAAGTCTTTTATACGGGCTAAAATGTTAAATGATAGTACAAGGTTTTTTATATTTGAGCAGGTTTTGAGGTCTAATATTATTGTTAATTTTAATTAAAATGGATAAATAACTCAGATGTTAGTTTGTTATGCCATTAAGATGCCAAACATCTTTTTTGTTTAGAATATTGGTGAACTTAAGCGAAAATGTTAAAATAATTTTGTAATGTTTTTCAATTCCCAGTAACAAAACTTATTTGTAAAACAAAAGTTTTACTCTTTTGTGTAAATTTTAGTTTTTTATTGTAAATAATTTGTAAATTTAAATGCCTAAATGTGATGAAAATGTATAAATTAAGTTCTTTTTTTTCTCTCTTTTTATTATTTTTTTTTTCTTGTAAATATTTTAAAAACACTCGCAGTTTAAAAATTTTCTTTTTTTGTATAATAAATGAAGTTTTTAAAATCTATATTTTTGATGAAATATGTATTGTTTCATATAAAAGTTCTTGATGGGAGCTTTCACGAATGTGAATGTCAGTGTTCTCACATGTGCTTGGTGATTTAATGTTGCACACCATCGCGTGTTTGTTGTTTTATGGATAAAAAATAAATGTAAATTTTCAATATTTCAATATTTTTTTTTTTTTTATTCACGGCTTTTAAACTTGGACCTTTACTTCTCATTGGAGCCATAACGTGGCTGGAGTGGATTAGAATTTGGAAGCCTTTTGTCTTACCCCTGCACAATGGCATGCTAACAATCCTTTATTTTCTATTGTGAATGAACTTGAAGGGCCAGGGGGAAAAAAGATGAAAGTCACTTTTTCGTTAGAGATATTGGCGCTATCTAGGGGTATTAAGGGGTACTATAATCCAACAAAAAGGGCGGAAAAAAGATGAGAGTCCGTAATGTGCATGAAAAGATTCACGGTATGGGGAAAAGCTCACTTTTTGGTCACTTTCATCTTTTTTCCCGCTGACCCTTCATCTGACATGAGTAACTAAACACCTTTTTTGTGTAGTCTTAGCATGAACTAATTAATTGACTACTTTAAGAATCGAAATTTAGTTAAGATGGCCCTTAGTGCCCAAAAAAGGTCAAAAAAAAAAAAAAGCTAAAAAAGAGCCTTTTTTATAGCAAAGGAACAATATACATATAACTAAAAGGGCCCCTGGTGTCTAAAAAGGGTCAAAAATCAAGCTGAAAGAGGCCTTTTTTTGTCTTTAAAGAACAAAATCGAGCTAAAATGGACTTCAGTGCCCAAAAAGGGTCAAAAATTAAGCTATAAACGGTCAAAAAACAAGATAAAATGGGTAAAAAATCAATTTATAAAAGAGCCTTTTTCATAGCAAAGGAACAAAATCTAGTCAAAAGGGCCCCTGGTGTCCGAAAAGGGTCAAAAATCTATCAAGCTAAAAGAGGCCTTTTTTGTATTTAAAGAACCAAATCTAGTTAAGATGGCCCTTAGTGCCCAAAAATGGTCAAAAATCAATCTAGAAAAGGGCCTTTTTCATAGCAAAGGAACAATATATAGTTAAAAGGGTCCCTGGTGTCCAAAAAGGGTCAAAAATCAAGCTAAAAGAGGCGTTTTTTGTCTCTAAAGAACAAAATCTAGTTAAAATGGCCCTTAGTGTCCAAAAAGGGTAAAAAAAACAAGCTAAAAAGGGTCTTTTTTATAGCAAAGGAACAATATATAGTTAAAAGGCCCCCTATTGTATAAAAAAGGGTCAAAAATCAAGCTAAAAGAGGCCTTTTTTGTATTTAAAGAACAAAATCTAGTCAAGATGCCCCTTAGTGCCCAAAAATGATTTAAAAAAAACAAGGTGAAAAATCAATCTAAAAAAGGGCCTTTTCATAGCAAAAGAACAAAATCGATTCAAAAAAATTTACCTTAGTGCCCAAAAAGGGTCAAAAAACAAGCTAAAAAGGGCCTTTTTCATAGCAAAGGAACAATATATATGTAGTTAAAAGGGCCCCTAGTGTCTAAAAAGGGTCAAAAATCTATCAAGCTAAAAGAGGCATTTTTTGTCTTTAAAGAACAAAATCTAGTTAAGATGGCCCTTAGTGCCCAAAAAGGGTCAAAAATCAATCTAAAAAAGGACCTTTTTCATTGCCACCCATTCTTCTTCCTCCGGAGTGCTGAGTGGTCTTCTTCGGCAACAGATGGCGCTTCAACCAACCAATCGACGAAAAACTCTCGTTTTCATTCGAAATTAGGTTCGAAATATGTATTAGTAGTTGAAAAAAAAAAAAAAAAATCAAAATTTTAGGGGGATAAAAAGGAAGGTTTTTAGGTGTGAAAAAACTAAACTTCTCAACTTTTTTGAGCCAAAAATTTCCATTTTTTGATCAGCCCCAAAATGAGGTTTTAGACGTTTTTTAAGAAGGGGAATACGAATCTGAAGTCGGTTTTTCGATTTAAAAATGTTGATATTTGACATAGAGAAGGGTCCCCCCTTCTCTACTTTTTTGGGCCAAAAATTTATATTTTTTGATTAGCCTCAAAATGTGGTTTTTCACGTTTTTTGGGGTGGGGAACACGAATATGAAGTCGGTTTTTCGATTTAAAAATGTTGATTTTTGACATACCAAAGGGGGGACCGTTCTCTACTTTTTGGGCCAAAAATTTATATTTTTTGATTAGCCTCAAAATGTGGTTTTTCACGTTTTTTGGGATGGGGAACACAAATATGAAGTCTGTTTTTCGATTTAAAAATTTTGATTTTTGACATACCAAAGTGGGGACCCTTCTCTACTTTTTTGGGCCAAAAATTTTTTTTTTTTTTTTTGATTAGACTCAAAATGTGGTTTTTCATGTTTTTTTGGGGTGGGGAACACGAAAATGAAGTCGTTTTTTCGATTTAAAAATGTTGATTTTTGACATACCAAAGGGGGGACCCTTCTCTACTTTTTTGGGCCAAAAATTTATATTTTTTGATTAGCCTCAAAATGTGGTTTTTCACGTTTTTTGGGGTGGGGAACACAAATATGAAGTCTGTTTTTCGATTTAAAAATGTTGATTTTTGACATACCAAAGGGGGGACCCTTCTCTACTTTTTTGGGCCAAAAATTTATATTTTTTTATTAGACTCAAAATGTGGTTTTTCACGTTTTTTGGGTTGGGGAACACAAATATGAAGTCTGTTTTTCGATTTAAAAATGTTGATTTTTGACATACCAAAGGGGGGACCGTTCTCTACTTTTTGGGCCAAAAATTTATATTTTTTGATTAGCCTCAAAATGTGGTTTTTCACGTTTTTTGGGATGGGGAACACAAATATGAAGTCTGTTTTTCGATTTAAAAATTTTGATTTTTGACATACCAAAGTGGGGACCCTTCTCTACTTTTTTGGGCCAAAAATTTTT
Source organism: Orius laevigatus (assembly GCA_018703685.1). Taxonomy (NCBI): domain Eukaryota; kingdom Metazoa; phylum Arthropoda; class Insecta; order Hemiptera; family Anthocoridae; genus Orius; species Orius laevigatus. Next base: position 5,926 of record JAGWEN010001381.1, on the reverse strand, counting down.
TTTTTTTTTTTGATTAGACTCAAAATGTGGTTTTTCATGTTTTTTTGGGGTGGGGAACACGAAAATGAAGTCGTTTTTCGATTTAAAAATGTTGATTTTTGACATACCAAAGGGGGGACCCTTCTCTACTTTTTTGGGCCAAAAATTTATATTTTTTGATTAGCCTCAAAATGTGGTTTTTCACGTTTTTTGGGGTGGGGAACACAAATATGAAGTCTGTTTTTCGATTTAAAAATGTTGATTTTTGACATACCAAAGGGGGGACCCTTCTCTACTTTTTTGGGCCAAAAATTTATATTTTTTTATTAGACTCAAAATGTGGTTTTTCACGTTTTTTGGGTTGGGGAACACAAATATGAAGTCTGTTTTTCGATTTAAAAATTTTGATTTTTGACATACCAAAGGGGGGACCCTTCTCGAGAATAAGTTCGAACTTAGAAGTGGAGAAATAAGTGTTGAGGATAGGATGTAGCTTTCAGGCGAAGCTTCTTCTCCCCCCGTCCGTCTCAAGAGTGGAGCGGGTCCGTTGAGGGGATTTTACTTTCTCCTCTCCGTTCGAGTCTTCGGATAGACGTTGAGACGCTTAGACGACTGTCATGAGCCCGGCAATCACAGTGTTCGCTCTCGCGGGAGTTATCGTCATCGGATTCCTCCTCGCCGACTTACTTTGGGAAATTTTTATCGCCATCCGTGCACATCTCATCCCCCGTCTAACTCAACCCGACCCGCATTTTGTCAACAAATTCGGCCCTTGGGCAGGTAAGAATTTTATTTTCTTCCTTCACCTGCTCTAAATATTTGGACCAATTCTTTGAAGATCAAGTTCTTCCTCGCAATTAGTAAATTCACTTCAGAGAAAACACTTGCAGACCTGAAGAATTTTTTTTTCCTTTTTATTAAAACTTGTCACCCCAAAAGGGTATTAAGGGGGCAAATCCCCCTCCAATTTTAGTAAATTCAACTTTTTTTTCCCTTTAATTGACTAAAAAAAAATTTATATTAGCCTCCAACAAGCTTCGTTTAGCTTGAGCAAAAAAATCGAGATTTTTGAATTTTTTTCGTTTTTCTGCAATATCGGTACTAATGCAGATTTTTTCATGCAGCGAAAAAATTTTTGCAGCTTTTACATGTAAGAATATGTGGGAATTTTTTCAAATTTTTCGCACTAAAAATCTGTCGATGGGAGCGATTTGAAATTCCAAAATAAGCGAAAATTTTAAAATTAGTTATGTACTTGATTTTTCGACTTTTTTGTACGTGGTATACCCTCAAAACTGGTCATTTTTGCACTTTTTATGGGTATTTTTGCTCATGGACATTTTTTATCTCAAAACTAACTTCAGATTCGTGTTCCTCAACCCAAAATACATAGGAAAAATATAGTTTTGTTTGAAATTTCATACATAAAAATTGAATGTTTATGTATACGAAATGGATTCCTATAATGAGAAACGGAAAAATTCAGGAAAAGTTTTGTTTTCCTGCTTGCAAAACCTTTTCATTTCACTAAACGTTTTGAAAAAGACGTTGCTAACTTCGAATTCGCTTAATTAGTGTCTATAATTAATCTATTTCTAAAAAGAAATTTCTATTTATATAAATAGTACACAATTTTTTCTTTTTTAAAATTTTTGCAGTAGGGAGTACCCTAAAGATATTGAAATTTTGTTTTTAGTTTATACATTTATTGAACCTACATAGAATTTACAATATTTAAACAAAATCTTAAAACATAAAAATACCTTCTCAATAATAAATAGGTACGAATTAACCCAATAATTTAGAAAAATTTTCTTCACATTTCCTAGGTAGTTAAAATAAAAATAACTTCCTGAACAGTCAGCAATTCACTTAATTTTTACGGTTAAAAAAAAAATTCTTTATTGAACATATTCTACTTTATAGGTCAAAAATCACAGCTAATCAAATTATTATTATTTGTTTTATTATCATTATTTATTTTATTTTTTATCATTTATTTTATTAGTATTATTATTTTTTTTTTTACATATTTTTTAATTCATCAAGGGTGCCTACTTATCACAATTTTTTAATTTACTCATATCTTCTTCCTAAAAATTGCCTTAATTATTTTATTAGTTGGTTTTGTTTTATTAATTAATCCTTGAAGCGAACGTTGGGCAGGAAGGTCAAGTGCGGAACTCTCATGTCCTTGGAGCGACGAGATCGAAAACGCATGGAAACGGGACCGTTATCTTTAAAAAAAAAAATTATTTATTACGAATAATCTTGTATCGAGATAACTTCGTCCAGGAAGTTTTTTTCCCCTTTTATTATTTAATTATTTTAAGTATTTTCTTAAAATATCCTGAATATAACAAGGAGAAGGAAGTATGCAGAATCAAGATTATAATAAAAATAAATAAATAAAAATAAATAAAAAAATAGGTACGTTATGAGGTTATGAGACGGGGGAATTATCAATTGAGAATTTTTTTTTCTTTTTTGTTAGACTTTTACACAGAAAATTGGCTTTTTATCTGACGATTTGAGGGGTTTTAGGCATAACATTGGCTTTTTATCTGAAGATCTGTGGTTTTAGAAAGAAAGTTGGCTTTTTATCTGACGTTTAGGGTTTTAGACAAAATTTAATAGACAAAAACTTTATAGACAAGCAGAAAAGTGGCTTTTCATCTTATAATGGGGGGGAGGGGGGGTTGGCTTTTTATCTGCCAATTTGGTGGGTTTTCGGAAAGAAAATTGGCTTTTTATCTGAAGTTTTTAGGGTTTAAGAAAGGAAAAGTGGCTTTTTTATCTGACTTAAGGTTATAGACAAAAAATTGGCTTTTTATCTTATGATAATTTGGAGGGATGGCATAAAACTGACTTTTTATCTGTCAATTTGGTGGGTTTTTGGGGACGAAAATTGGATTTTTATCTGACATTTTTAGGGTTTAAGACAGAAAATCTGAGGATTTGGATTTTGGGGGGTTTATTTTTAGTCTAAAACACACTAAATCTTCAGAGAAAAAGTCAATTTTCTGTCTGAAACCTGAGTTTGGACATAAAATAAGTTTTTAAAAGGGCATTGGACTAGTTTTGATATCTCGATTTAGCTAACTAAAAGCTTAGAAAATGTGAAGCTTGGGGAAGCCGGTGGATCGGAAATTTAAACTTTTGATTTTTGGCCTTGAAAGACAGCATTCCAGTGGACGGCTCTCCTACCAACCTCCTAGCGATGCTCAGCCCTTGGTGCTTGAAAAATACTCCCCCATAACTGCCAATTATTTCGCGATTATCCATCAAATGATAATTATTGCATTTTTAAATGGAGTAAACACATCGTACGCTTTAAAAATACGATAAAATAGGAAATTTTTTAAATACGTTCCGGAACAAAACTGGACAACCTTGAGCTTGCAATTAATTTTTTTTTTTCAATCGTTGGGTAAAAAAAAAAATCAGCCGAAATTAGTGTCTATCAGATTTTTTAATAATACTAGTTACGCGAACATGTACAGTAGAACTAAGTTCTTCTTGTGCAATATTTAAGGAAAACCTCATGTCGGTAGCAATTAAGAAATAATTAAAAAGTACGAATGAATCACGAGGTGCAAAACCAACGTTGAAATTGAACTTATTATTTTATTTTTACGCCAAGAGGGCAGCCGGTTATGTTGCAACCATTCGGTTTCCTAAAGATTGCTGCACCGTTCGGTATGATTTCGTATTGTATAAAAAAAACCATCAAAAACTCTTATTTTCTTCCAATCTAGGAACAAGGATCATAAGTACAACTTAGGACAATTTTAGACGATTATTTTGACCATAAAATTATGCAATAATTTCATGTTTACAATTAGGTACTAATTTCACTGAATACATAATAAACTGGCTGGAGTCTGCCGTGCGATTGTTTTCCTGTTGTTCAACCACTGGTAAAGTAGAAAAATTTTTCTACTAGGAAATCACTCATGAATTGAATTGGCGTGAGAAATGTCCCCTTATACACGAATATCTGTCTAAAAAATCGTCGTCTAGAATATTCCATATGGCTTTCTTAATGGACATTTGATGCTCTACAACTTTTATTTTATTACTTTTCCTTCTCCGAATCACCGTAGTCGAGATAATTAAGAAAAAGTTCCATCTTCCATATTGCAACTGATCAAATTAGGCTTGATGACGTATTTAATCAAAATGTCAAAAAATGTAACATAAAGAAATTTGAGAAAGTTAAAAGCTATAGACTTGCATATCCAATAAGGAAAAGTGATTGCATTTGCGGTTTTTCCTATTAAAGAAGAAGTATGTTCTTAGACAATTTTCTGTTTAGTGGTTTTGTGATTCAGGGACTGGCCGTAAATTGTTCCTGGTTCTTAAAATTTCTAAAATTTTAGCTTTGCATTGCTGCCATCAAACACCATAAAGCCAAATCAAGGTTCAAAGGGCCCCTGGTGTCCAAAAAGGGTTCACAAAACAAGCTAAAATAGTGTCTCAAAATGTGGTTTTTTACGTTTTTTGGGGTGGGGAACATGAATATGAAGTCGGTTTTTCGATTAAAAAATGTTTATTTTTGACATACCAAAGGGGGACCCTTCTCTACTTTTTTGGGCCAAAAATTTTTATTTTTTGATTAGACTCAAAATGTGGTTTTTCACGTTTTTTGGGGTGGGAAACATGAATATGAAGTCGGTTTTTCGATTAAAAAATGTTTATTTTTGACATACCAAAGGGGGACCCTTCTCTACTTTTTTGGGCCAAAAATTTTTATTTTTTGATTAGACTCAAAATGTGGTTTTTCACGTTTTTTGGGGTGGGAAACATGAATATGAAGTCGGTTTTTCGATTAAAAAATGTTTATTTTTGACATACCAAAGGTGGACCCTTCTCTACTTTTTTGGGCCAAAAATTTTTATTTTTTGATTAGCCTCAAAATGTGGTTTTTCATGTTTTTTGGGGTGGGGAACACGAAAATGAAGTCGGTTTTTCGATTAAAAAATGTTTATTTTTGACATACCAAAGGGGGACCCTTCTCTACTTTTTTGGGCCAAAAATTTTTATTTTTTGATTAGCCCTCAAATGTGGTTTTTCATGTTTTTTGGGGTGGGGAACACGAAAATGAAGTCGGTTTTTCGATTAAAAAATGTTTATTTTTGACATACCAAAGGGGGACCCTTCTCTACTTTTTTGGGCCAAAAATTTTTATTTTTTGATTAGCCTCAAAATGTGGTTTTTCATGTTTTTTGGGGTGGGGAACACGAAAATGAAGTCGGTTTTTCGATTTAATAGTGTTGATTTTTGACATACCAAAGGCGGGACCGTTCTCTACTTTTTTGGGCCAAAAATTTATATTTTTTCATTAGCCTCAAAATGTGGTTTTTTACGTTTTTTTGGGGTGGGGAACACGAATATGAAGTCGGTTTTTCGATTTAAAAATGTTGATTTTTGACATACCAAAGGGGGGACCCTTCTCTACTTTTATGGGCCAAAAATTTGTATTTTTTGATTAGCCTCAAAATGTGTTTTTTTACGTTTTTTGGGGTGGGGAACACGAATATGAAGTCGGTTTTTCGATTTAAAAATGTTGATTTTTGACATACCAAAGGGGGGACCGTTCTCTACTTTTTTGGGCCAAAAATTTATATTTTTTGATTAGACTCAAAATGTGGTTTTTCACGTTTTTTGGGGTGGGGAACACGAATATGAAGTCGGTTTTCGATTAAAAATGTTGATAGACATACCAAAGGGGGGACCCTCTCTACTGTTTGTATGGGCCAAAAATTTGTATTTTTGATTAGCCTCAATGTGGGTTTTTTTACGTTTTTGGGTGATTGGGTCGAGGCAACACGATAATGAAGTCGGTTTTTCGGATTTATTACAAAATGTCTGGAGTTTTGACATACCCTTCTGAAACCATTTTTTGATGACTGGCCGTTAAATTGTTACTGGTTCTAAAATTTCT
>JAGWEN010001380.1:0-29659 GCA_018703685.1 Orius laevigatus | reverse complement strand
TTTCATAGTCCTGGTCAGTTGGGCTCTAGACGTATTGACAGTACTTGGGCGACTATATGCGTACCAGATTGGGCTCACTTTATAACGGGTTACCACATACTGAGCACAACCCTGTTAATCAGACAAAAGTATGGACATCTTGACACTGTGTGTCTCGTACCAATGTTTGGAGTCACTTATATCGACACACCCAGAATTGTGTGGATGGCTACTTTTATTAGGCCCAATCTGGCAACCCTGTTATAAGAAAAAGTTGAGCTCTAGACAGTCTTGACAGTTTGGGCGACTTATCTCAAATTGGGCTACTTTTATTAGGCCCAATCTGGCAACCCTGTTATAAGAAAAAGTTGAGCTCTAGACAGTCTTGACAGTTTGGGCGACTTATCTCAAATTGGGCTACTTTTATTAGGCCCAATCTGGCAACCCTGTTATAAGACAAAGTTGGGCTCTAGACAGTGTTGACAGTTTGGGCGATTTATCGAAAATTTGTCTACTTTTATTAGGCCCAATCTGGCAACCCTGTTATAAGACAAAGTTGAGCTCTAGACAGTGTTGACAGTTTGGGCGATTTATCGAAAATTGGGCTACTTTTATAAGGCCCAATCTGGCAACCCTGTTATAAGACAAAGTTGGGCTCTAGACAGTGTTGACAGTTTGGGCGATTATCGCAAATTGGGCTACTTTTATAAGGCCCAATCTGGCAACCCTGTTATAAGACAAAGTTGGGCTCTAGACAGTGTTGACAGTTTGGGCGACTTATCTCAAATTGGGCTACTTTTATAAGGCCCAATCTGGCAACCCTGTTATCAGACAAAGTTGGGCTCTAGACAGTGTTGCCAGTTTGGGCGATTTATCGCAAATTGGGCTACTTTTATAGGCTCAATCTGGCAACCCTTTTATCAGACAAAGTTGGGCTCTAGACAGTGTTTCCAGTTTGGGCAATTTATCGCAAATTGGGCTACTTTTATTAGGCCCAATCTGGCAACCCTGTTATCAGACAAAGTTGGGCTCTAGACAGTGTTTACAGTTTGGGCGATTTATCGCAAATTGGGCTACTTTTATTAGGCCCAATCTGGCAACCCTGTTATAAGACAAAGTTGGGCTCTAGACAGTGTTGACAGTTTGGGCGATTTATCGAAAATTGGGCTACTTTTATTAGGCCCAATCTGGCAACCCTGTTATAAGACAAAGTTGGGCTCTAGACAGTGTTGCCAGTTTGGGCGACTTATCGAAAATTGGGCTACTTTTATTAGGCCCAATCTGGCAACCCTGTTATCAGACAAAGTTGGGCTCTAGACAGTGTTGACAGTTTGGGCGACTTATCGCAAATTGGGCTACTTTTATAAGGCCCAATCTGGCAACCCTGTTATCAGACAAAGTTGGGCTCTTGACAGTGCTGCCAGTTTGGGCGACTTATCGCAAATTGGGCTACTTTTATAAGGCCCAATCTGGCAACCCTGTTATCAGACAAAGTTGGGCTCTAGACAGTGTACAGTTTGGGCGATTTATCGAAAATTGGGCTACTTTTATTAGGCCCAATCTGGCAACCCTGTTATCAGACAAAGTTGGGCTCTAGACAGTGTTCACAGTTTGGGCGATTTATCGCAAATGGGGCTACTTTTATTAGGCCCAATCTGGCAACCCTGTTATCAGACAAAGTTGGGCTCTTGACAGTGTTGCCAGTTTTTGCGACTTATCTCAAATTGGGCTACTTTTTTTCGGCCCAATCTGGCAACCCTGTTATAAGACAAAGATGAGCTCTAGACAGTGAGGACAGTTTGGGCGCTTTATCGAAACTTGGGCTACTTTTATTAGGCCCAATCTGGCAACCCTGTTATAAGACAAAGTTGGGCTGTAGACAGTGTTGCCAATTTGGGCGATTTATCACTAATCGGGCTACTTTTATAAGGCCCAATCTGGCAACCCTGTTATCAGACAAAGTTGGGCTGTTGACAGGGCTGCCAGTTTGGGCGAATTATCGAAACTTGCGGTACTTTTATAAGGCCCAATCTGGCAACCCTGTTATCAGACAAATTTGGGCTCTAGACAGTGTACAGTTTGGGCTATTTATCGAAAATTGGGCTACTTTTATTAGGCCCAATCTGGCAACCCTGTTATATGACAAAGTTGGGCTCTTGACAGTGTTCACAGTTTGGGCGATTTATCGCAAATTGGGCTACTTTTATTAGGCCCAATCTGGCAACCCTGTTATCAGACAAAGCTGGGCTATAGACAGTATTGACAGGCGACTTATCTCAAATTGGGCTACTTTTATAAGGCCCAATTGAACTTCACGGCGCTAGAGTATACCGAACCCGCAATGCTTCCAAGCTATGAGTGAAAACGGCGCAATCAGGTAATAATTATTAACCACATCTACTAGGTTGGTCGAAAATTGAAAATATGGATTATTTAAAGGTATTTTCCTAAAAACTCGAGACGGACCGTAGCCTTAATAAGGAAACTTGTTGAGGTTTATAGTTGAACGGCTAGTGGCTAAATCTCATAATCTAAATAGGTATCGGATCGATAGTTCTTAAAATAATTAAAATTAATTAATTAATTAAGTTTCCTCTAGTTTTAAATACTAAAAGTTACTCTTGGAGCCTTGATCTACCCTTTTAGCCCTTTCCTTGAGGTTCGGAAAATAAAAAAGGAGGAAAGAGGTAGAAAATAAAGTGACTTAGGGCAGTCTCTCATCAGGAAAAAATTTCTCCCTCTTAAGGCATTAATTACGTTTATTTAATAAGTTTCAGATTATGAGTCAGATCGAGGAAAAGTTAATGGAGAAGTTTTAAAAAGAAAAGTAGGACTTGGCTACGTAGGGAAGTAGGAATTTTTCAAAAATTTAGTGGTTTTCAGACCAATTTCGACAGTTTTTGACAAAAAAAGAACCTGTTCAGCCTGATTTTGACCCATTTTGACAAGGAAAGACCTTTTTTTGCTAGATTTTGACATTTTATTAACAAGAAAAGACACTTTTCAGACAGATTTTGAACCTTTTAATTATAATAATATACCTTTTTATGCCAGATTTTGAGCTTATTTTGACAAGAAAAAACCCTTTTGAGCCTCCTTTTATAAGAAAGGACTCTTTTCGATAGATTTTGACCTTTTCGACAAGGAAAGAAACTTTTCGGACAGACCATTGACCATTTTTGACCAAAAAAACCATTTTTGGTATTTTTTTAGACCGATTTTGACCATATTGGACAAAAAAAGGAACCATTCATTCAGATTTTGAACCTTTTTAAAATTAAAAAAAAAAATAATAATAATAATAATAATAATAACAATAAACCTTTCCTTACAGGGTTCCCAGATTTGGCCTTATAAAAGTAGCCCAATTTTCGATAAATCGTCCAAACTGGCAGCACTGTCAAGAGCCCAACTTTTTCATACAACAGAGTTGCCAGATTGGGCCTTATAAAAGTAGCCCAATTTTTGACAAACGCCCAAACTGTCAACACTGTTGTATTATAAAGTTGGGCTCTTGACAGTGCTGCCAGATTGGGCCTAATAAAAGTGGCCCAATTTGCATAAATCGCCCAAACTGTCAATACTGTCAAGAGCCCAACTATGTCAGATAACAGGGTTTCCACATTGGGCCTTATAAAATCAGCCCAATTTTCGATAAACGCCCAAACTGTCAACACTGTTTGTCTGATAACAGGGTTGCCAGATCGGGCCTAATAAAAGTAGCCCAATTTGCGATAAATCGCCCAAACTGGAAACACTGTCTAGAGCCCAATTTCGTCAGACGACAGGGTTGGGCATTATAAAAATAGCCCAATTTTCGATAAAACGCCCAAAATGTCAACACTGTCTATAGCCCAACTTTGTCAGATAACAGGGTTGCCAGATTGGGCCTAACAAAAGTAGCCCAATTTCCGATAAATCGCCCAAACTGGCAACCCTGTTTCCTGATAGATTTTGACCTATTTGTCAAAAAAAGACACTATCCAGCCAGATTTTGAACCATTTTTGATAAAAAATATACCCTTTTCTGATAGAGTTAAGTTTTGGATATCGATAAGTGTACCTAAAATAAGTAATTAGTAGTATAGGGGGGATGTTTAATTAAGTTTTATTCGTTCTGGTGGTAGGGGGAGGGCTTAAGGGATTATAGAAATTGACGGCTCCCCTGTAAATAGTTGCAGCATTAAGGCGATTTATCAAGGAGATGACAAGCTGTTTTCTCCTGATTAACATCGAGACCAAAGTGGTTATTCATTGTTTGAGGATTAGTCCTGAACTAATATTGAGAAATCAATGAAGGGGGAAGAGTAAGCCAAGCTGAATCACAGCCCTAGTATTTAAATCCTATTACACCCTTGTAGTAAAACAGAATTACGTTTTGAAATTGCAAAAGATGACTATTTTTATGATTTCTTTCTTTTTTAGGACAATTGGGTAGTTCTAAATCGTCCGCCATTTTGAAAAATCTGGAGAAATTTGGGACTTTTTCAGTTTTTGATCTCTAGCACAAAAACAACGCGTTTTAGCGACTTAAGCACTAAGTAAAAAAAGAAAGATTATTAAATTTTGCGTCTAATGCGCTTACGAACGCCAAAATCGGTCTAGTCGTTCGGGAGATATAGAAGGTCAAAGTTTGCGTCACCACCCTCCTCTGTTTATTCTTCTATTTTGAAAAAAAACTGGCGAAATTTGGGACTTTTTTCAGTTTTTGATCTCTAGCGCAAAAACAACGCGTTTTAGCGACTTAACCACTAAGTAGAAAAAGAAAGATTTTTAAATTTTGCGTCAAATGAGCTTACGAACGCCAAAATCGGTCCAGCCGATCGGGAGATATCGATGGTCAAAGTTTGCGTCACAACCCTCCTCTGTTTTGACCGCCATTTTGAAAAAACTGGCCAAATTTGGGATTTTTTAAGTTTTTGATCTCTAGCGCACAAACAACGCGTTTTGGCGACTTAACCACTAAGTAGAAAAAGAAAGATTTTTGAATTTTGCGTCAAATGAGCTTACGAACGCCAAAATCGGTCCAGCCGATCGGGAGATATCGATGGTCAAAGTTTGCGTCACAACCCTCCTCTGTTTTGACCGCCATTTTGAAAAAACTGGCGAAATTTGGGACTTTTTTCAGTTTTTGATCTCTAGCGCAAAAACAACGCGTTTTAGCGACTTAAGCACTAAGTAAAAAAAGAAAGATTATTAAATTTTGCGTCTAATGAGCTTTCGAACGCCAAAATCGGTCCAGCCGTTCGGTAGATATCGATGGTCAAAGTCCGAGTTTTTGAAAAAACTGGCCAAATTCCGGACTTTTTTCAGTTTTTTATCTCTATCGCTAAAACAACGCTTTTTAGCGACCTAACCACTAAGTAAAAAAAGAAAGATTGTTAATTTCCGCGTCTAATGAGCTTATAAACGCCAAAATCGCTCAAGCCGTTCGGGAGATATCAATGTTCAAACAAAATTTCTTTCTTTTTTTTTTTTTATATAAGAAACGTCTTTTATATAAGACCTGTCTTTCAGAGATAAATTTGAGACTCCTTTGGATTGAAAAAACTGGTGAATCCTAGAACTGTAAGGAAACAAGCGTTTGAAAAATAAAAAATAAAATTCCTTTTTTTTTACCCTTACAGTATCGATTGAGACTTATTTTTATATTAAATTTTAATCGTACAGATCTCCGACATTTGGCGTAATTCCGAGAGAGAAGATGCGATCCCTTTGAGTTGAAGGAATTTAATATCAGCGTCGTTCGAGAAGAAGCTCTGAGGGAGAAAGATACAAGCTAAAAAGGATAAAAATACCTTTGACGATGGAAATTGTGAAATACCTAAACGAGGGAGGAGCTAAATGAAATGCCTCAGCCAATTATCTCGAATGGCAGGAGGATGAACGAGCGTCAGAGGGAAAATTTCATCCCTAAAAACCTTCAAAAAGTTGTGATTGTTGAAAATTACTAACGGAGAACCAATAGTCCAAGAAAATTAGGTGAAAAAAGGGCCCCAAATAGGAAAAGGCGTCATCATTCCCCCTCTGCTTCGTCCGCCATTTTGAAAAAACTGGCCAAATTTGGGACTTTTTTCAGTTTTTGATCTCTAGCGCGAAAATAACGCGTTTTAGCGACTTAACCAATTAGTAGAAAAAAATAGATTATTGAATTTTGCGTCTAATGAGCTTACGAACGCCAAAATTGGTCCAGCCGTTCGGGAGATATCGATGGTCAAAGTTTGCGTCACCACCCTCCTCTGTTTTGTCCGCCATTTTGAAAAAACTGGCCAAATTTGGGCCTTTTTTCAGTTTTTGATCTCTAGCGCACAAACAACGCGTTTTAGCGACTTAACCACTTTGTAGAAAAAGATAGATTATTGAATTTTGCGTCTAATGAGCTTACGAACGCCAAAATTGGTCCAGCCGTTCGGGAGATATCGATGGTCAAAGTTTGCGTCACCACCCTCCTCTGTTTTGTCCGCCATTTTGAAAAAACTGGCCAAATTTGGGCCTTTTTTCAGTTTTTGATCTCTAGCGCACAAACAACGCGTTTTAGCGACTTAAGCACTAAGTAGAAAAAGAAAGAATTTTGAATTTTGCGTCAAATGAGCTTACGAACGCCAAAATCGGTCCAGCTGTTCGGGAGATATCGATGGTCAAAGTTTGCGTCACCACCCTCCTCTGTTTTGTCCGCCATTTTGAAAAAACTGGCCAAATTTGGGACTTTTTTTAGTTTTTGATCTCTAGCTCAAAAACAACGCGTTTTAGCGACTTAAGCACTAAGTAAAAAAATAAAGATTATTAAATTTTGCGTCTAATGAGCTTTCAAACGCCAAAATCGGTAAAGCCGTTCGGGAGATATCGATGTTAAAAAATTAACCTTTTTAGGGACCGGTTTTTGATAAAATTGCTCACTTATAGATTTTTTGGATCTCACGGGAAAAAAATTGTTGTGAAAAATATACAGTTTTCTCTAAAAATTGTACAAAACATAAAATTTGTCCGGAAAATTGTACAAAAAAATACAATTTTCTCGGAAACTTGTAATACAAAATATAATTTACGCGGAAAATTTTACAACAAAAATACAATTTACTCGGAAAATTGTACAACAAAAATATAGATTTTTTCAAAAATACAATTTTCTCGGAAAATCGTACCAAAAAATACAATTTTCTCGGAAAATTGTACAAAAAAAACATTTTACTCGGAAAATCGTATAAAAAAAATGCGATTTTCTCGGAAAATTGTACAAATAATATAATTTACGATTATAACCGTAATTTATGATTACGATTATAACCTTAATCGTAATTTATGATTACTAATATAACCGCAACCGTAATTATGATTACAGTTATAACCGAATCATGATTACGGTTATAACCGAATTATGATCACGATTATAACCGTAATCACGATTCATGATTACAATTATAACCGTAATCGTAATTTATGATTAGAATTATAACCGAATTATGTTCATAATTATAACCGTAATTGTGATTACGATGATAACCGTAATCGCGATTTATGATTACAATTATAACCGTAATCGTAATTTATGATTCGAATTATAACCGAATTATGTTCACGATTATAACCGCAATTGTGATTACGATGATAACCGTAATCGCGATTTATGATTACAATTATAACCGTAATCATAATTTATGATTAGAATTATAACCGAATTATGTTCACGATTATAACCGAAATTGTGATTACGGTGATAACCGTATCGCGATGTATGATTACAATTATAACCGTAATCGTAATTTATGATTAGAATTATAACCGAATTATGTCAAGATTATAACCGAAATTGTGATTACGGTGATAACCGTAATCGCGATTTATGATTAGAATTATAACCGTAATCGTAATTTATGATGGAATTATAACCGAATTATGTTCACGATTATAACGAAATTGTGATTACGATGATAACCGTAATCGCGATAATGATTCGAGATAACCGAAATCGCGATTTATGATTACAATTATAACCGTAATCGTAATTTATGATTCGAATTATAACCGAATATGTTCACGATTATACCGTAATTGTGATTGCGATGATAACCGTAATCGCGATTTATGATTACAATTATAACCGTAATCGTAATTTATGATTAGAATTAAACCGAATTATGTTCACAGATTATAACCGAAATTGTGATTACGGTGATAACCGTAATCGGCGATTTATGATTAGAATTATAACCGTAATCGTAATTTATGATTAGAATTGTAATCGTAATCGTGATTTTTGATCCCGATTTTAACCATAATCGTGATTACGATTACCGCAACCCGTAATTTGTGATTACTATTATAACGCGCAACCGTAATGGTTATAACCGACATTGTGTTTATGATTACAACCGTAATTGTGTGATTATAACCGTAATTACGATTATAACCATACCCCCCACTCTGTATTAAAGTTGACCATTTCTAGGTAATTTTTGAAAACATTCTCCTTTAAAAATGGCTCCCACGGAGAGAACGGAGGAAAGTCATAGAATGTCGGTACAGTCTCATTTAAAAGAGTCTATCTAACGAATTGTATTGGGTCGGTGATATTCTCGAAAAATAAGTCAAGTAGAAATACAGGTGGTTAGGAAGATGATTAAACTTGAATTTTATATCAGATCATCTTCAAACTGAGATTTAATAGATAATATAAAAGTTCTATCGGGATAAAAAAAGGAGAGCGGGTGGACTCTTAAAGAGTTCAATAGAAATTTACATAGGGAATATGAATCACGGTTCCCCCTTCGGTGTGGCCGTTAGTAAGGGGTTGGTAAAATAAAGGGGAAAAAGGAATAGGTGGAGGGGGTTGGAAACCACGCCCCCTCCGACCAATCAGAAGAGGCTAGTGGCGGAAAATCCAGCAACCCCGAAAAAGCGACACCATTCAATTTAGAAACGTGCTGTCGCTAAGAATGGATCTTTTCTTATAAGTTATTATGTGAGCAAGTGTGTCCGCTTTGATTTTCGTGTTTTTCGTGTTTTTTTTTCTCTTCGTGTTTGTTTGGGACCCTCGAAGGGGAATTTTTATTTTAGAGAGTTGAGTGAAACGGCTTCAAAATTCTCTCTTCACTCCCTGCTGCCGTCATGCTCAACAATTTGAGAGCATTATGGTTCAAATCCAGTCGGTAAGTTAATTTTATGTCAGAAAAACCATCCCTTTTAACGTACTAATCCTCGAGAATATCAGCACCACGATTTTTTCTGTGGTAATCATAGATTGGTCGAAATTTCTAAACGCTGTGTAGTTTTATGAGTCTTGGCACATAAATTGTTCGTAGGGTGCTCAAGTCATGATCTACGAAGTCGTATCGAAGTTTTTTGCCATGTTCTCCGAAACGTTAGAACTTAGATATCTCCGAACGGCTGACGATTCTTGACTTTGCAATCTTAATAAACTGACTAAATGTCGCTCTCCAACTTTTATTTTTATGATTTTTCTTCGTCGCTTAGCATTTAAGCCGAATATTTGACTAAACATAAGAGTTTCAACTTGTTTACACTCAGGAATTTTGAGTCCAATATCTCAGATTCTGTTGACCCTACAGAGATGCTGTTGGGCTTAAATTTTAGGTAATTTTATAATCTTTAATAATGATATAAGTGACTTTTCGTATAGAACTGATACTTCACAAGTTATGAAGCAAAAAGTGAAAAAAAAAATCCAAAAATTTAAACAGTACCTGATAGTAGTAGATAAGGAAATAGCATGTCGGGAACTGCGTTTCTGAGTTGAAAATGGCGAGTCATCAACAAACGCTTAAATACTGCGGAAAGTCAACTTTGACCATCGATATCTGCCAAACGGCTCGTCCGAATCAGACAAATATATAATGGAATTTTAGAAAATTTTATGACCTTTTATTTTGTACTAAGTGGTCAAGTCGCTAAAACGCATATTTTTGGAGAAATAAGCAAAAAACTGCCAAAAGTTCCATAATTTTGCAATTTTCAGTCAAAATCTTCATCTTATTTCATGTTTTTTTGGTCGCTTAATACGTTTCTGTGGTTTTCGGACAGAAATTTTGCCCGGAACCTTGTCAAAATCGCAAAAAAAGTCAAAAAATCAACGTTTATTAGATTTCGACCATCGATATCTGCCAAACCGCTGGTCCGAATGGGACTAATGATAAATACATTTTTTTAGAAAATTTTATGAGCTTTAATTTTGTACTAAGTGGTCAACTCGCTAAAACGCATATTTTTGGAGATATAAACAAAAAACTGCGAAAGTTAATTTTTAGAGTCCAATATCTCAGGCTCTGTTGAACCTACAATGCTGTATGGCTTGAAGTTTAAGTAATTCTATAAACTTTATTATTGTTATAAGTGACTTTTAGCATAGAACTAGAGGCAAAAAGTCCGAAAATTTTGAAAACTTAAACCATCAATATCTGCCAAACGGCTGGTCCGAATTAGACAAAATTGTAATGGATTTTTAGAAAATTTTATCAGCTTTCATTTTGTACTAAGTGGTCAAGTCGCTAAAACGCATATCTTTCGAGATATAAGCAAAAAAGTATCAAAAGTTCCAAAACTTTGGGATTTTGAGAACGTTCCGTTCAAAATTTCCGTGAGCGAACCTCATATTCTTAATCAGCGACCCGAAAAACATTAAAAAAGATGGAAATTAACGTCAGGAATGAACGAAAAGTCTTAAAAATCTTGGCATCTGGTTTTCTGAGCATCCTGGTACCTATTCTATAGCATTTAGGTGTACTTTCACTTAGGATGTCCAATTCTCTTTTTATACGCACATGTGTTTGACATTATGTAAGTCATCCTACTTTTCAGGGACGTTATTGTACTTAAAATTTTCATTCTCGCACAAAATTGTCAATTATCCAGAAATGACCATCTGCTTCTAAAAATGAGTTGAAAAAGCATGTTTGATCGCTTGGATTATGAAATAAACGGAAAAGTGAGTGCTATAGAATCAATGGGAATTAATTGGGAAATCTATGGTTGGATGAGGGGAATTTCTAAAATCTAGGACAATAGGTGGGTTGAATCTGTAAGCTTTATATCAGTTTGGATTGAACCCCCTATTATACGAGATGGAATACAAGAGGTAAAAAAAAGGACCCCAAATGGCAAAAGGTACACTATTTTTTATGATTTTTTCTTTGAGTAGTTCTAAATTCAAGTTAGCGTCACCCTTTGTCCGCCATTTTGAAAAAAACTGGAGAAATTTGGAACTTTTTTCAGTTTTTGATCTCTAGCGCGAAAACAACGCGTTTTAGCGACTTAACCAATTAGTAGAAAAAGATAGATTATTGAATTTTGCGTCTAATGAGCTTACGAACGCCAAAATCGGTTAAGCCGTTCGGGAGATATCGATGGTCAAAGTTTGCGTCACCACCCTCCTCTGTTTTGTCCGCCATTTTGAAAAAACTGGCCAAATTTGGGACTTTTTTCAGTTTTTGATCTCTAGCGCGAAAATAACGCGTTTTAGCGACTTAACCAATTAGTAGAAAAAAATAGATTATTCAATTTTGCGTCTAATGAGCTTACGAACGCCAGAATTGGTCCAGCCGTTCGGGAGATATCGATGGTCAAAGTTTGCGTCACCACCCTCCTCTGTTTTGTCCGCCATTTTGAAAAAACTGGCCAAATTTGGGACTTTTTTCAGTTTTTGATCTCTAGCGCAAAAACAATGCGTTTTAGCTACTTAAGCACTAAGTAGAAAAAGATAGATTATTGAATTTTACGTCTGATGAGCTTACGAACGCCAAAATTGGTCCAGCCGTTCGGGAGATATCGATGGTCAAAGTTTGCGTCACCACCCTCCTCTGTTTTGTCCGCCATTTTGAAAAAACTGACCAAATTTGGGACTTTTTTCAGTTTTTGATCTCTAGCGCGAAAATAACGCGTTTTAGCGACTTAACCAATTAGTAGAAAAAAATAGATTATTGAATTTTGCGTCTAATGAGCTTACGAACGCCAAAATTGGTCCAGCCATTCGGGAGATATCGATGGTCAAAGTTTGCGTCACCATCCTACTCTGCTTCGCCCGCCATTTTGAAAAAAAACTGGCCAAATTTGGGCCTTTTTTCAGTTTTTGATCTCTAGCGCAAAAACTAAGCGTTTTAGAGACTTAACTACTAAGTAAAAAAAGAAAGATTATTAAATTCTGCATCTAATGAGCTTTCGAAAACCAAAATCGGTCCACCCGTTGCGGAGTTATCGATAGTCAAAAAAAAATTTTTTTATTGAGAAACGGTTCAAAATATTGAAATTTGATGACTAATCGTATTCTAAATCCAAGTTTGCGTAACCACCCTCTTCTACATCGTCCGCCATTTTAAAAAAACCGACCAAATTTTGATCTTTTTTTCAGTTTTTCATCTCTAGCCCAAAAAAATGCATTTTAATAGATTTAATAATAGAATAAATTTTAATGGATTTGTTTTTTTGTTTTTAGCGGATTTTTTTAAATAAAAAAGGGTCTTTTTTTTTATCAATTTTTTTTTTTTTAAATAAAAAAAGGTTCAAAATCTGACTGAATGTGTCTTTTCTTGTCAAAAAGGGTCAAAATCAGGCTGAATAATGTCTTTTCTTGTCAAAATCGGTCTAAAAAATGTTTTTTCTTGTCAAAAGTTCTAAATCAGTCTAAAAAGGGTCTTTTCTTATAAAAAAAAGTTCAAAATCTTCCTAAATATTGTCTTTTCTTGTCAACATCGGTCTAAAAAATGGTTTTTCTTGTCAAAAAGGGTCTAAATCAAGCAAAAAAGGGTCTTTCCTTGTCAAAAGGGTCTATATTCTAGCTAAAAAGGGTCTTTTCTGATCAAAAAAGGTTCAAAATTAGGGAACCGTTTTCACCCTTTTAAGACCATTAAATGAAATTAATTTAGGGCGAAAAACAAATCTGTTGAAGTTTCGTTTGTTGAATTCTAATGCAATTAAAAGTTATTAAATTAACTATGTATATAAAGTTTCGAATGATGTTTCTAAGCCCACTTTGGCCAAGGATTTATATAGAAATATCCAGAAATACGGGAAATGTTGACTTAAAAACCGATAATAATGGATTGGGAGGGAAATATTTTTTGGACTCTGGAAAAGTTGGGTTTGTGGGGGAGGATTAAATAGTTAATAAGAGCGAGAGTGGCGAGCCGTATACTCGGAGGTTCCATTCTCGACTCGCCTGGCTCCGCTAATCGATTAGCAGGCGGGATTTGTGAAGAGGAGGAGGGGAAGAGGCGAAACTGAGACAAAAACACAAAATTCCATGAGAGGGAGGAAAAAAGAAGAAAAAAGTACTTTCGAGGAAACTTTCACGATTCAATCCAGTAACTTTTTATCG
Source organism: Orius laevigatus (assembly GCA_018703685.1). NCBI lineage: Eukaryota > Metazoa > Arthropoda > Insecta > Hemiptera > Anthocoridae > Orius > Orius laevigatus. The sequence continues at coordinate 16,356 of JAGWEN010001380.1, read as the reverse complement.
GCCTCGATCACTTCACAATAAGAATAAGAATAAGAATAAGAAATTTTTATTTGCTTGTAGGGTTCACCCCTATACAAATGGAGTTGGCTTACTGAAAAAACAAAAAAAAACATAATTGATAAACTTTGTTTAAACATACATAATTGATAATAAAGTTGATAATTAACTTAGCAGGCGAAACTGAAAATAAAAAGAACTACTTAAACTTATTCGTAATGAACTAAAAGGCGCTTATAACCGAGGAAAGCAGTGTATGAGAAAAAGCAATATTTGAGTAAAAAACAATGTAAGGAGGATCAATTAATTCAGTTCAGATTCATTCATGATGAAGGATCTGACGCACATGGCGGATTTGATGTAATTAAAAAGTCGAAAAGGGTCTACCATGGTCTGTCCAGACAGGAAGGAGGATAGTTCGCCCTTGAAGTTTGGCGGTCTAAGAAAACTGTAGGCACCACAGTGGAATAGGACATGCGACAGATCCTCCTTCCTTTGCATGTTGCAGACCGTACAATTTTCATTCGGATCCCAGGTATATTTGTCGGAATTAATCTTGAGATAGATTTGCCGAGTGTTGCTTAGCCTGATTTGGGCCAATGCTCGAACTAGATGTATAGAAATTTTTTTAATTAAGTATGGCTGGACAGTTGGTAGGATGGTGAGGGATTTGTAAAGGGAGCAGTACTGGGAATTGTTGCGAGAATTCATGTCTGTTTGAAAAGATAACTTCTGCATGGTGTCTATTATATTAGTGATGGCGGAATGTATGGTGAAAGGGTCCTGCGAATTCCAAACCGATCACTTCACAATCTTTTATCACTCAATTTTCTGTTTATTTTACAACCTTATTAAGTAAAACCGTCATTATAAGTACCTAATAATAACGTAATAGACAGATTTTATAATTTTTAGGGCTAAAAGAAGCTTCCCACTATCCTCTGCTTTGTCCGCCATTTTGAAAAAACTGGAGTAATTTGGGACTTTTTTCAGTTTTTGATTTCTAGCGCAAAAACAACGCGTTTTAGCGACTTAACCACTAAGTAGAAAAAGAAAGATTATTCAATTCTGCGTCTAATGAGTTTTTGAAAACCAAAATCGGTTGACCCGTTCGGGAGATATCGATGGTAAAAAAAAATTTTTTTTTTTTAGGTCCAAACGATTCAATATATTGAAATTTGATGACTAAGTAATCGTAAGGGTATTCTAAATCTAAGTTTTCGTCACCACCCTCCTCTGTTTTGTCCGCCATTTTGAAAAAACTGGCCAATTTTGAAACTTTTTTACTTTTTGATCTCTAGCACAAAAACAACGCGTTTTAGCGACTTAAGTACTTAGTAAAAAAAGAAATATTATTAAATTTTGCGTCTAATGAGCTTACGAACGCCAAAATCGGTCCATCCGTTCGGGAGATATCGATGGTCAAAGTTTGCGTCACCACCCTCCTCTGTTTTGTCTTCCATTTTGAAAAAACTGGCGAAATTTGAGACTTTTTTCAGTTTTTGATCTCTAGCGCAAAAACAACGGTTTTTAGCGTCTTAACTTCTAAGTAAGAAAAGAAAGATTATTAAATTTTGCGTCTAATGAGCTTTCGAAAGCCAAAATCGGTTGAGCCGTTCGAGAGATATCGATGGTCAAAATGTTTTTAGGGCCAAACGGTTCAAAATAATTTTTAAATTTTTGATAGATTTTGACCTTTATTACAAGGAAAGACACTTTTCCGACTAATATTGACCACTCAAAGACCCTTTTTAGCCAGATTACGACCCTTTAAGACAAGAAAATACACTTTTAGATAGATGTTGACGTTTTTGACAAGGAAACAACATTTTGAGCCAGATTTTGAACCTTTTTTGACAAGAAAAGACTCTTTTTAGCCAGATTTCGACCCTTTTTGACAAGAAAATACTCTTTTAGCTAGATGTTGACCCTTTTGGACAAGAAAAGACCCTTTTTTTTGCAAGATTTCGACCCTTTTTGACAACAAAATACATTTTTAGCCAGATTTTGACCGTTTTTGACAAGAAAAGACACTTTTCAGCCAGATTTTGACCATTTTTCGATAAGAAAAGACCCTTTTTCTCCTAAACTTAATTGACACACTCTTAATTGACTGACCTTAATTGACAATAAAATACCATTTTCAACTCGATTTTGGGGGATTAGGGTCCTTTTTGACCATTTTTTGTACCTTTACGACTAAAAAGGCCCTTTTTAGCTTGATTTTTGATCCTTTTATGACACTAGGGATGGTTAGGTATTATTATTTTTCTTGTGCTTGTGTGATGGAATGCAAGTTTCAGGTGTGTTATAGGGTTGGCTTTAATTACCCCTCTAAAAGCAACATTTCCCTTTCTTCCCAATCCTCCTCCTCGCATGTTTACAATATTGACGTCTTTTGTCATTGAATTTTTGTGTTTTAAAATGGAAAAAGTTGCGATGGAACTTTACCGACGGCTAAACCCTTCATTCCCTTTATTATTCATAGGCCATAGAGCCCCTCCTTTTCCCTTTTCAGCTTCCAGGTTCGAGGGGAAAAAAAACACTTTTCACACCTTTTTGACGATCTCCAAGACCTCAAATTTTGTACCGCATATTTAAAATAAATCAATTTTCGAGAGGTATTTTACAGGAGGTGAAAATCTTAAAAAAGTCCAAGATAGGCCTTACTTGTTTTAAAACTAGGCCAGGACAAATATTGACTCGACATCTCACTTCAAGGGTGAATTTAGGTAACGGTTTCGAAAAAAGATTTTGTTGTTTCCATAGCAACCTTTTTTCGCCAATATCTCGAAAACCGTAGGTCGTAGGCGAAATAATACTTAGTACAAAATTAAAGGTTATTAAATTTGATAAAAATTTGACTTAGTAAGAATTTTTGTAGGGACAAACGTTTCTGAGATATGAGGCGACAAGGCCTTCCTGTTGATCGTTAATTGCTTCTCGATAGTTGATTCTACATGAAAATTAAATTCTCTACAACGTTTACTTAGTACGTTTTTTTGATTAGATAACGCCTTCCCTGCTTTTTTCCGACTTTTCTACAAACTGAATTTTTCTTTTTGTCGTCTCGTAGCTCAGATACTTTTCTTCCCACGAAAAATCTTATAAAATCAAATTTATAGCAAATTTTATAAGCTTTAATTTTGTTTTTATAATATTGTTTGAAATTTCAATTTTTGAATGAGTTTTTGAATTTTGAATGTTTTTTTGCCACCGTAGCTCGGTTACGTTTGGTCCCACAAAAAATCTTAGTAAATCAAATTTATAGCAAATTTAATAAACTTATATTTTGTTTTTATAATATTTTTTGAAACTTCAATTTTTGAATGAGTTTTTGAATTTTGAATTTTTGTTTGCCGTCGTAGCTCAGTTACGTTTGGTCCTACAAAAAATTCTATCAGGTAAAAATTGTAGAAAATTTAATAATCTTTAATTTTGTACTTAAAATTATTTCGCTTAAGACTTACGGTTTTCGAGATATTGGCAAAAAAATGAAAAAAGTCATATTAAAACCGCTCCTGAGGCCAAACGGCACGAGTTCCGGACTTTCTTGTGGTTAATCAGGTCATTCCTTTTTTTTTCCACCCCCCAGGCGTGGATCGACTGGACTACGTGGGTAGTTGGGGAAGGTTAAATAGGTTCAGTGTAAAATTCATTGTTTAATTTTCTTATATAAATGATAAGCAATTATATCAAAGTCTAATGTTATATATATAGAAACGAGGCAATATTTTATCGAAATTCGAGAAGGGATATCGTGCAGTGCTTTCGTTATCCTATGATAGGTGACCAGGATGTTGACTAGGTCAAGAAAATCACAGCCGAACAATCTAATCAAATTAAATAGAGCTCTGGAATATTTCTTCCATAACGTTTAGTGTTTTGTTTATTGTTCGCAGGCAAGGATTGCGACGATGTAAAGCGTCAAATCCTGGCCAACCACGGGAGCGGTGGGGAAGTGAAAACACTGGCACAAGAGCATCTCGGCCAGCACCATCATCACCACCACCACCACGGTCTTCATCAGGGTTCGAGGCTCGAGTTTCACGCGGCGGCGGCTGCGGCTGCGGCTGCTGCGGCCGCCGGACTCTCCCTCCAGGGGCCACAGGTCTCCGACGACAATTCCAAGCCTTCCAAACAAAAAAGGCACCGGACACGATTCACCCCAGCGCAGCTCAACGAACTCGAAAGGTGCTTCTCCAAGACCCATTATCCGGATATTTTCATGAGGGAGGAAATCGCCATGAGGATCGGACTCACAGAATCCAGAGTCCAGGTCAGTCCATCTTTATTCACAACTTAATTTACAAAATCATACATTCGCCCAAGGGTAGCGTGCTCGGAAATAAAACCCTCAAGACTGAGCTGTGGCCAAATAATTACAAAAACTAACCTTTCAAATTTCATCACACGTTATGTCCTCACACTAATTACTTTGAATAGATCTTGTTGATATATATATATATATATATATATATATATATATATATATATATATATATACACATATATATATATATATATACACTTCTAATTTGCTTAGAAGGTTGCTATAACAGTATAACTTATGATAGAAATTGCTATAACTTAAGTTGTTATTTATACACTTATACGATATATATATTATTTATACGACTATAATAGGATATATATATCCTATATCTATAAATATATATGCTTCTAATTCGTTTAGAAGGTTTTTGAATGATCGTCGTTTAAAAATAAAGTCGAAATCGTTTACCCGTCATTTGTGAGCTTCATGAGTTCAATTAACGATTAAAAGTCGAAAAGTGGGATGTATTTTGCGGACTGGAGTTGTCCCTGGGATGGCGGTCGAAAAATGCAACGGATCCCTCCATTAATCATTTAGTAATTTGTGGAAGTGTTGAGGGAAATGCGAATATACGAGCGAAATCGAGGAAGGATCGTAAATTTAAACACTCATATTGAGAGCCAATGAATTATACCAATCGCGACTCAAAAAGTGGTCCAAAACACTCGAAACGAGGTCCAAATCGCTGGAATACATGTCCTAACCACTAGAGCGACGTGGTTATGACCTGAAGAGGCGTAACATAATGCCCTTCTTTTTCATTTTTGAATTATTTCAAATGCGTCGATTTGCATCGAATTCTACGGTTCGGGGTACGAATTGAACGCTACAAGTTGCTCATTTGGTCAATTTTGCATTTCGTGTAATTATTAAATGGGAGAGGTCCGTCACCGTTCCATTAATTAATTCCGTGTCCTGTTTTTGGGCGTGGAGTTAAAAATTGATTGGTTCCGAAGTTCGGTGATATGCGAGCTTTGACAACTCGAGCGGACGGTGAAGACCAAAGAGTCGAACTGAAAACCGAAAATAGATCGGCCTTGTCAACCGAAATGGTTTGAATTCGAGCATTCATCTACAGACCGCAGAGCAACAAATGCCACCGATGAAATCGCTGATTCTGTACCCTCTTTTAAAAAAATGACGTTCAATGATGGAGTTTTGGAGGTGTGAGTGATTTGAAAAGTTTGGGAGGAATGGGCAGTTATGGAGATCTGGAAAATTTTAGTGGTTTTTGCCGTGTGGGCGATTTGGATTGCTTTAGAGGTTTGGGCGGTTTTAAAGGTTTGGGTAGTTTTGGAGGTTCGGAAAGTTTTGGAGGTTCCGGCGGTTTTGAAGAATTCGGTTGTTTTGGAGGTTCGGGCAGTTTTGGAGGTTCAGGCGGTTTTGGAGGTTCAGGCGGTTTTGGAGGTTTCGGCGGTTTTGGAGGTTTGTGCGGTTTCAGAGGTTTGGGCGGTTTTGGAGATTTGCGCGGTTTTGGAAGTTTGGGCGGTTTTGGAAGTTTGTGTGGTTTTGGAGGTTTGAGCAGTTTTGGAGGTTCGGAAAGTTTTGGAGGTTCCGGCGGTTTTGAAGGATTCGGTTGTTTTGGAGGTTCGGGCAGTTTCGGAGGTTCAGGCGGTTTTGGAGGTTCAGGCGGTTTTGGAGGTTTCGGCGGTTTTGGAGGTTTGTGCGGTTTCAGAGGTTTGGGCGGTTTTGGAGATTTGCGCGGTTTTGGAAGTTTGGGCGGTTTTGGAAGTTTGGGTGGTTTTGGAGGTTTGAGAAGTTTTGGAGGTTCGGGGGGTTTTGGAGGTTCAGGCAGTTTTGGAGGTTTGTGCGGTTTTGGAGGTTTGTGCGGTTTTAGAGGTTTGGGCGGTTTTGGAGATTTGAGCGGTTTTGGAAGTTTGGGTGGTTTTGGAGGTTTGAGCGGTTTTAAAGGTTTGGGCGGTTTTGGAGGATCGGGCGCTTTTATAGGTTTGAGGGGTTTTGGAGGTTTGGGCGGTAGGTTTGGGTAGTTTTGGAGGTTTAGGCGGTTTTGTAGATTTGGGAAGTTTTGGACGTTTGGGAAGTTTTGGAGTTTTGGGCAGTTTTGGAGGTTCAGGCAGCTTTGGAGGTTCGGGCGGTTTTGGAGGCTGGGCAGTTTGGGTGATTTTTATAGTATGGGCGGTTTGGATAGTGAAAAACCTCCGAAACCGCCCAAACTTCCAAAACCTCCAAAACTGCCCGAACCCCCAAAACTGCCCGAACCACCAAAACCGCCCAGACCTCCAAAACCGTCCAAACCTCCGTCACCGCCCAAACCTCCAAAGCCGCCCAAAACTCTAAAACCGCCCTAAACCTCCAAAACTGCCTGAACGTCCAAAACCGTCCAAACCTCCAAAACCGCCTGAACCTCCAAAACCGCCTGAACCTCCAAAACCGCCTGAACCTCCAAAACCGCCTAAACCTCCAAAACCGCCTGAACCCCCAAAACTGCCCGAACCTCCAAAACCGCCCAAAACTCTAAAACCGCCTAAAACCTCCAAAACTGCCCGAACCTCCAAACTGCAAAAAACCCCAAAATTTTTCAAACCCCCAAAACCCCCTAATCGCCCATTTCTCCTTAAGTTCCCAAATCACCCAAATGTCTCAGACCTCCAAAACCGCCCAAACTTCAACAACCGGCCAAACCGAATGCCAGAATTGGTAGTTTATGTTAGGTACTCAGAATTCGATGGAGCTTCAACCACAAAAGTTGGTCGCGTTTTATCATCTCCCAGTTACCCAATTAAGGGGCCGTGAAAACAGTTTTTCAATGATAGCTCATAGAAAAATGATCCGATCTGGACCGGACTTTTTTTAAAATGAAGATTATTCATTTATCTGCGCATTGAACTAAACTTATTGTAATATTATTTAATCTTTATATTTAAAAAAAATTGTTTAAACCTTTTTTTTAGTTTAAGGCGCTCCACATACTGAAAAAGATAGGTGTGCAAATTTTGAATTAGTTCGGCTGATTCAATCTTTAGTAATCATTGAAATACTTTTTCAATAATTTTCGAATCACGCGGGTTTTTAAACGAATCAGAGACCAGTTGAATGAGTGGGGATGGGCGGGAGGGAGGAGATATGCGGGTTTCCACGCCCTCGCTGAGATAGAGAGACAGGCGCTACACGGCCCCTTAACTGATTTTGTGCCAAAATTGAAGACAATCCTCTGAAAACTGAGAAAACGCAATCAACTATTGACTCCATACTCTGATTCCTGATGAAACAATATTCATGAGTGAAAAAACCCAACTTCAAGGTTTCTTTGATGTAATGAACAGCTTGGATAAGGGCTACTGGGCACCGAGTTTATAAAAAGCACATCGTGTACCAGTTCTGAGCCTAATAATCGATCGGGTTTTAAAATATTAAACGATCAATTAAAACGTTACAAATTTACGTTTGGTCGGACGAAGCGGCTATTTATACAAATGGCGAACAAATTCATATATTTATTTAAAATGGACAGGTTCGACATGTTGTAGGGCTGGCGAAAGGCAACGGACGTCGGGGCTGGAAACTTTCATTAAGGCTCACCTTGCGACCGCTGTGGTCTAATTAAAAATTAAAAAACTCACCACCCACGAAAACTCACACGATTTCCTTCCGCGTCTCTTTAAACTGAAGATTAAGAGAGGCATTGGTTTGGAGGTTCAGGCGAGGTTGCGGTTTTGGAGGTTCGGGCGGTTTTGGAGGTTGGGAGTTTTGGAGGTGGTGGCGGTTTTAAAGGTTTCGGCGGTAGGTTGGGTAGTTTTGAGTTGGGGAGTTTTGGAGGTTGGGGAGTTTTTCGGAGGTTTGGGAGTTTGTGCGCAGTTGGGGTGATTTTACAGTTTCGCGGTTTGGATAGTACAAAAACCTCTGCAAACAGGCCAAACCTCTCAAAAATCGTCCCAAACTTCCAAAACCGCGACAAATCTACCACAACCGCTCAAACCTATATAACCGCCCAACTCCAAAACAGCCCAAACCTCCAAACCGCCCAAACTTCAAAACGCTCTCTCAAACCTCCACTACCGCTCAAACCTCCAAAACCGTCTCAAACCTCCAAACGTACCAATAATCGCATCCAAGCTCACCTGGCGACCGCTGGCTACTAACATTAAAAATTAAAACACCATATTTGTTTATTTTCACACCAACGACGGAAACTCACGATTTCCCTTCGCGTCTCTTTAACCGAAGATTATGACGACAGACATTAGTTTTGGAGTTCAGACAGACAGTTGGGTGGTATGTGAGGTTTGGCGGTTAGGAGGTTTGGGCGGTTTATGAGGTTTGGGCGTCTGGAGGTGTGGCGGTTTTGAGAGGTTTCGGCGCGTAGTTTGGTAGTTTGCGAGGTTGGGCGGTTTTGTAGGTTTGGGAGTTTGGGAGGTTGGGGAGTTTGGCAGTTGGTGTATTTTACAGTTTCGGCGGTTGGATAACGTAACAAACCTCTGAAACATCCCAAACATCCGACACCGCCCCAACCTCCAAAACCGCTCAAACCTATAAAACCGCCCAAACCTCCACAACCGCCCAAACCCCAAAACCGCCCAAACCTATGAACCGCTCACACGAAAAACCCTATAAATCCGCCCAAACTATAAACCGCCCAGAACCTCACACAACCGCCAGACCTCAAAACCGCCCAAACCTCCAAAACCCACGAAAACACCTATACAAATAGTCGCCCGATCCTCCAAAACCGCCCAAACCTCCAAAACCGCTCAATCCTCCAAAACCGCCCAAACCTCCAAAACCGCTCAATCCTCCACAACCGCTCAAACCTCCAAATCCGCCCAAACCTCCACAACCGCTCAATCCTCCAAAACCACTCACACCTATAAATCCGGCCAAACCTCCACAACCGTTCAAACCTCCAAAACCGTTCAAACCTCCAAAACCGCTAAAACCTCCAAAACCGGTCACACCTATAAATCCGCCCAAACCTCCACAACCGCTCAATCCTCCAAAACCGCCTACACCTCTAAATCCGCCCAAACCTCAACAACCGTTCAAACCTCCAAAACCGCTAAAACCTCCAAAACCGCTCACACCTATAAATCCGCCCAAACCTCCACAACCGCTCAATCCTCCAAAACCACTCACACCTATAAATCCGCCCAAACCTCCACAACCGTTCAAACCTCCAAAACCGCTAAAACCTCTAAAACCGGTCACACCTATAAATCCGCCCAAACCTCCACAACCGCTCAATCCTCCAAAACCGCCTACACCTATAAATCCGCCCAAACCTCCACAACCGTTCAAACCTCCAAAACCGCTCAAACCTCCACAACCGCTCAAACCTCCAAAACCGCTCACACCTATAAATCCGCCCAAACCTCCAAAACCACCCAAACTTCCAAAACCGTTCAAACCTCCAAAACTCCTCCATGCTCACCTTGGTGACCGCTGGATCTAATTAAATATTAAAAACCTTTTTATTTTTTTTCACCACCCACCGAAAACTCACGATTTTCCCTTCCACGTCCTCTTTAAACCGAAGATTAAGAGAGCATTAAGGGTGCCGGGAAGCGACTCCTAATTTTCTAAACGTCTTAATCTTAGCAAACATTAAAGGATCAAAAACGACTTAAAACACTCAACTTTGAATCGGTTCTAATTGTTTTTGGATTTCATGAATTTAATTGACTCGGATTCAATTTGAATTTTTATCTCATCTTAAATAAACACATCGCTAGTCTATAAAGCAATCGCAAGGCTCTCTAGTGGGATGTTTTTTTCTCAGATATTCAATTTTCTGATGCATTTTCGATGGTACGGAGAAGGAACTCTAAAAGGACTCCGCTTAGGTCCCATCACCTCTCCTACCATCCACCACCTCCCCAAAACAACTCACTCACTCGTTTTAGAATGAATAGAAAGTGAAAAAGCTTCATTTTGGAATGTTTTCGAATTTTTGGGCAAATGAAGCCAATTTTCGTCAATTTCTGACTGAACGGAGCATGAAGATTGGACTGCACAAGAACAATCCAATTTGTGATATATCTCCCAATCTGGCAACAATGGATGGTTTTAAAAAGTCCAAATTGGACTACATAACAAAAATATTAGATTTATGTTACCAATCTGGCAACATTTGACAGTTCAAATTATGTAGTCCAATTCGAGATCGATTGCCCAATCTGGCAACATTGGATAGTTCAAAATATGAAGTCCAATTCTAGATGAATCGCCCAATTTAGCAGCATGACACAATTTACACCATTTAGTCCAATTCGAGGTAAATTGCCCAATCTGGCAACATCGGACAGTTAAAAGTATGTTATCCAATTCGAGGCAAATCGCCCAATCTGGCAACATCGGACAGTTCAAAATATGTAGTCCAATTCGAGGTAAATCGCCCAATCTGGCAACATTGGACAGTACCTAATATGTACATAGTCCAATTCGAGGTGAATCGCCCAAAATGGCAACATTGGACAGTTAAAAGTGTGTAGTCCGATTCGAGATAAATCGCCCAATCTGGCAATATCGGACAGTTAAAAGTATGTAGTCCAATTCGAGGTAAATTGCCCAATCTGGAAACATTGGACAGTTCAAAATATGTACATACTACATAATTTGAACTGTCCAATGTTGCCAGATTGTGCAATTTAACTCGAATTGGACTACATACTTTGAACGTTCAAATTTTGCCATATTTGGCTATTTACCTCGAATTGGACTACATAATTTGAACTGTCCAATGTTGCCATATTAGGCGATTTATCACGAATTGGACTACATATTTTGAACTTTTTTTTTAACCGTCAATCTAGTAAGCTACCCTGTAGAACTCTTTTGTCATTTAGATGGAAGGAAATAAAAGTGTATAAAATTGGGATTTTATACGCAATAAACTTGCAAGTTACGTTGTAAAGTTAAAAAAAAATTGTTGACTCTAGAGCGCGAGTCATAAAGGCTTAATTAAGTATTTCCTTAAAGGATTTAAGCGAGTTTTACTGTTTCGAACAATTTAACGAGAAGAAAATGTTACTCGGGAAACAAATGAAAGGTTTTTATTGTTTTTTAGTTTTATTGGTCTACCTAGCAACATTGTAGATAAAGGAAGGATTAAAATTGGGTTTTTAGAGATTTCTTTATGGTGGTTCCCAAACTGGGGGGCGCTAGCTGTCCCCGTGTTTCAATATTTTTTTTAAATTTATGTTACTTTTTTCTCATAAAATTCCAAGATGACAAAATCAAGTTATCCCATTCGTCAAAAATGAACATATTTTAAGGCTATTTTTTCATCAAAAACCTTAAAATCAACCTTTTTAGAGCAAGTATTTCGTCAAAAACCTCAAAATAAACATGTGGAAATCCAAATTTTCTTCCAAAAACCTCAAAATCAAGGTTTTAAGAGCAAAATTTTCGTCAAAAACCTCAACATCAACATTTATAAAGAAAAGTTTTTGTTTGGAAAAATTTCAAAATCAACTTTAAAGATACAATTTTTCGTTAAAAACGACAAAATGATGGTTTTAGGAGCCAAATATTCGTCAAAAAGCTCAAAGCCAACATTTATAAAGCCAAAATTTTCGTTTAGAAAAACCTCAAAATCAACTTTAAAGAAACAGTTTTTCGTCAGAAACCTCAAAATCATGGTTTTAAGAGCCGATTTTTCATCAAAAAACCTTAAAATCAAGGTTTTATAAGCCATTTTTCGTTTTAAAAAAAAAACTCAAAATCAAGGTTTTAAAGCAAACTTGAAGTCAAAACCTCAAAATCAACATTTAAAAAGCCAAATTTTCATTAAAAAAAACTTCAAAATCAACTTTTCGTCAAAAACGACAAAATCGTGGTTTTAGGAGCAATTTTCGTCAAAAACCCCAAAGCTAAAATTTATAAAGCCAAATTTTTGTTTAGAAAAACCTCAAAATCAACTATAAGAGACAATTTTCGTCAAAAACCACAAAATCATTGTTTTAAGAGCCAAATTTTCGTCAAAAAGCTCAAAATTAACATTTCTAAAGCCAAATTTTCGTTTAAAAAAACCTCGAAATCAACTTTAAAGAGACAATTTTTCGTCAAAAATGACAAAATAATGGCTTTAGGAGCCAAATTTTCGTCAAAAACCTCAAAATTAACATTTATGAAGCCAAATTTTTGTTTAAAAAACCCTTAAAATCAACTTAATCTAGACAATTTTTCGTCAAAAACCTCAAAATCATGGTTTTAAAGAGGCCGATTTTTCGTCAAAAAACCTAAAAATCAAGGTTTCATGAGCCATTTTTCGTCCACTAAAAATCAAGGTTTTAAATCAAAATTGAAGTCAAAAACCTCAAAATCAACATTTACAAAGCCAAATTTTCGTTTAAAAAACTTCAAAATCAACTTTTAGTCAAAAACGACAAAATCGTGGTTTTAGGAGCCAATTTTTCGTCAAAAACCTCAAAGCTAAAATTTATAAAGCCAAAATTTTTGTTTAGAAAAACCTCAAAATCAACTTTAAAGAGACAGCTTTTCGTCAGAAACCTCAAAATCATGGTTTTAAGAGCCGATTTTTCATCAAAAAACCTTAAAATCAAGGTTTTATAAGCCATTTTTCGTTTTTAAAAAAAACTCAAAATCAAGGTTTTAAAGCAAACTTGAAGTCAAAACCTCAAAATCAACATTTACAAAGCCAAATTTTCCTTTAAAAAACTTCAAAATCAACTTTTCGTCAAAAACGACAAAATCGTGGTTTTAGGAGCCAATTTTTCGTCAAAAACCCCAAAACTAACATTTATAAAGCCAAAATTTTTGTGAAAAAACCTCAAATCAACTATAAAGAGACAATTTTCGTCAAAACCACAAAATCATTGTTTAAGAGCCAAATTCGTCAAAAAGCTCAAAATTAAACATTTCTAAGCCAAATTTTCGTTTAAAAAAACCTCGAAATCAACTTTAAAGAGACCAATTTTTCGTCAAAAATGACAAAATAATGGCTTTAGGAGCCAAATTTTCGTCAAAAACCTCAAAATTAACATTTATGAAGCCAAATTTTTGTTTAAAAAACCCCTCAAAATCAACTTAATCTAGACAATTTTTCGTCAAAAACCTCAAAATCATTGTTTTAAGAGCCAATTTTTCGTCAAGAAACCTTAAAATCAACGTTTTATGAGCTAGTTTTCGTTTAAAAAAAAAAGGCGAAAAGGTTTTCAAATTGAAAAAGTTTGGGAAACTCTGGTTTAGAGAGCACAGAAGGTGATGAATCGAGAAAAAAGGCGTTTTGGTGGTGAAATATTTTAAAAGCTAATCGTAAAAGTAAACATTTGAAAGGAGTCTGGAAGTGGGTGTTTGTGAGTTTTGTGTGACTCGACTCGATTTTACTCAAGGAGAGGTGATGTTTTAACAGTGTGGCTAAGAAACTCGCACCTCGGATTCCACTCTGAATACATTATCCCCGAACTGGTCTCGCATTGTGGACTTTTTCCATTAAAAAAAGCGATGACGCTTCAAAGTAGCAGACCGGAGACAATGCCGCTCTTATTTCCCCTTTTCCTCCATTAACGGATTTTCTTTTTTAATCAAATATCGATTTTTACAAGAAAACCTACTCTTTTTCAACGTTTTCTTCAAGATTTATAACCAATTGTATATTAAGATTTTATGTAAGTCTGGAAAATTGGACTAAAAACTATGAAATGTCCACTGCTGCTAAATTGGGCTAATTATCTCGAATTGGACTACATACATTGAACTTTCCAATGTTGCCAGCCCAATCTGGCAACATTGGACAGTACCTAATATGTACATAGTCCAATTCGAGGTGAATCGTCCAATCTGGCAACAACGGACAGGACGAAATATGTAGTCCAATTCGAGGTGAATCGCCCAATATGGAAACATCGGACAGTTTAAATAATGTAGCCCAATTCGTGATAAATCGCCCAATCTGGCAACATTGGACAGTTCAATTTATGTAGTCCAATTCGTGATAAATCGCCCAATCTGGCAACATTGGACACTTCAAGTAGTCCAATTCGAGATAAATTTCCCAATCTGGCAACATTTGACAGTTCAAGTAGTCCAATTCGAGGTGAATCGCCCATTATGGCAACATCGGACAGTTTAAATTATGTAGTCCAATTCGAGATAAATTTCCCAATCTGGCAACATTGGACAGTTAAAGTTATGTAGTCCAATTCGTGATAAATCGCCCAATCTGGCAACATTGGACAGTTCAAGTAGTCCAATTCGAGATAAATTGCCTAATCTGGCAACATTAGGCAGTTCAAAGTATGTAGTCCAATTCGTGATAAATCGCTTAATATGGCAATATTGTACATTTCAAATTATGTAGTCCAATTTGAGGTCAATCGAATAAACTGGCAGCATTGGAAAGTTCAATGTATGTAGTCCAATTCGAGTTAAATTGCACAATCTGGCAACATTGGGCAGTTCAAGTAGTCCAATTCGAGATAATTCCGCCCAACCTGAAAACATTGGACAGTCTGAAGTAAGTCCCAACTTTGGGGGGGGGGGGAATAAATTTCCCAATCTGACAACATTGGACTGTTGAAAGTAGTCCATTCGAGATAAATTGACCAATCTGAAGCAAACAATTGGGACTGTTGAAGAGCCAATTCCCGACATAAAAATAAAAAATTGCCTAATCTGGCAACATTGGACAGTTCCCCAAAAAGTATGTAGTCCATTCGTGATTAATCGCTGTGCAGTCATGGCTCTAGATAATGTACTATTTTCAAATTATGTAGTCCAATTTGAGGTCAGTCGTCCTAATCTGACAGCATGTGCGACAGTTTTGTCACAGTAGTCCATACGCCGAGAGTAATTGCTACATCTGACAACATTGAACAGTGAAGTAGTCCAATGCGAGATAAATTCCCAGTCTGGCACCACATATCGCAGTACCGTGAGTACGTACACAATACAGAGATAAATTGCCCAATCTGCAACATGGACTGTTGAAGTAGTCCTAATTCGACATAAATTGCCCATCTGCAACATTGGACAGTTTCCCTCAGAGTAGGTAGTCCAATCACGTGACAGAATCGCTTAATATGGCAATATGGTACATTTAATGATGTAGCCCAAATTAGAGGTTCATCGTACCTAACTGGCAGCATTGGAAACGTTCAATGTATGTAGTCCATTCGATTTGTTAAATTGCACAACTCTGGCAACACATGGACAGCATCTAGCGGTTGGAGTCCACAGTGGCGTAGATAAATTGCCAACAAAATCTGCAACATTGGACTGTTGTAGTAGTCCAATCGACATAATTGCCCAATGTCGGCAACATTAGGCAGTTCAAAGTATAGTAGTCAATCGTGATAATCGCCTTAATATGGCAATATTGAGACATTTCAATGTAACGTGTGTAGTCCGAATGAGGTCAATCGCCTAATCTGGCAGCATTGGAAGGATCACATGCATCAGCGCATGAGCACAGTGTGGTCACGAGTCGTAATTGCACATCTGGCAACGTGTGATGGGCAGTTGAAGTAGTCAATTCGAGAGAGAATGCGCCCAATGCTGGCAAACATTGGACAGTGAACGTAGTCACAATGAGACTTAAATTTCACAATCTGAGGCACATTGGACCGTTGAAGTAGTCCATAGTGCGAGATAAGTGTGCCAGACACTGGCAGACATGATGCTGAGTAAGACATGAGATAGTGCCCAGTCAGTGTGCAAATTGGTACAGTTCAAGCGTAGTCTAATTCGAGATTAGATTGCAATCTTGCAAATTGGACAGTTCAAGTAGTCTAATTCGAGATAGATTGCCCATCTCTCAACATTGTACATTTAAAATGATGAAGTCCAATTCGAGCCGATAAATGTTGCCAATCTGCAACATGGGCAGTTGAGTAGTCCCATTCAAGTTAATCGCACATCTCGGCACACTGCTATGGGTCTCAGTTTCCCATATCCCAAATTGTATTTCGAGGTATGTAGACATATATTTTCTTTTGAGAAGTTAAAAGTTTTACATGTATGAGGTGAATGAGTAAAAAAGAGATTAAGTTTGTGATGTGAATAATCTGAAAGTGAGGGGTGGCGAGAAAAGTAGCGAGGTTGCGGTT